>CM021104.1:43758825-43792945 GCA_007115665.2 Sequoiadendron giganteum | reverse complement strand
TCCATACACGCAGAGAAAGAACCCGGCATTAATCTCTTGCGCATGTTCTGTGCAGAAGATTCATGGGGTCTTACGGACAGAGGACCTGTTGTCATCAAACCAATTTCATTGCTCAATCTACAAAACTAAAGCCTCTATACCAATCACAAAACAACACACAAGAATTTGACTATCAGTACAAAGGAATGTACAGTATAAATGTAGACCCGTCGGGCTTTCCAAAGTGCAGAATTAACTGACCTTGAAGCGCCACTGTAGAAGAAAGCATGGCCGCTACAGACGTAGGATCCTCACTCTTCATGGAGACACAGAACCACCTCTTCTATCATAGGCTAATTTATTCCCTACATATATTCCTTAAGCTCAAAAATTTCATTCCATGACTGATTCGGTCTCTGTACTCACAGGGGTGGAGACCCTGTACTCGTTCCGTGGAGAGGGGGGAGGCAATCGGGTGTGAAAAGAAACGGAACTTATAGATCGCTGGGAAGGACAACAAAGTTAAGTGCTTATGGTTTTTCTTTATCAAGCTTTGTTTTTTAATAGGGCAGCCACACAAAATTTAACCGATGTTTTTCAGTGTACTGGACTGGAAGTAACCGCTGGGCTAAATAATGGGCGCCTAGGAAAAGAGAGAGTAAATGGGTGGGTTTGCGTGCCCCCATCCAATCCTCTTGTCACATCTGTCTCGTCTCATCTAATCTTCAACTCGCCAAGCGTCTGCAGCACGGCAGGATGAGTAACCGAGGTTCGAATCCCAATTCCACCCACTTAATGCCAGGCCCCATACCCTCTACCCTCGGGCGTACCCTCGGGCGCCCCCCACCACCTCTCTTACTGCCACCCGCACAAACAAACAAAATTACACGGTGAACATTGTCGCCCAATTCTCGTGTTTTTTTGTGATTCAAGAAAATTCGTAGATTAAGACAGATCTATATAAAAAACACAACAATATCTACGTCAAATCCCCTATGCAAATATTTCAACACAATATTTTACTATTTAAATGCTTCGTAATGTGCTACATTGAATATTTTAAAAAGTGCCACCTCCTTTGCTCTATTTTTGCTTCTGCGACACCTAAAACGTTTTTGACACTTTAATTTTTTAATCCCCGCTCCATGGGTCGCCTATCATCTAACCGTTAGATTGTGTGGATAGATTTGGAAATGACAGGTGGAAGATAAGGTACTTTAAATACTCTAAACAAATCAAAACAATTTTTTAACTAAAATAAGGTTTAATGAAGCTACCTATTTAATACAAATAAGACTTTCAGAATTGAAAATTAGAAATTAAAACAAATAAATGTATTTGAGTAATTTTGGTGGTTAATAGAAGGTTGTTAATTTTATAATTTTTTAAAATATTATTTCGAATGATTTAATTTCAGATATGTTGGAAGTACGATGACAAAATTTATATTATGTTGTTTTCTAATTTTAATTGAATGATATCTACAATTGAAAGGAAAGGAAAATGGTAACAAGATTTCACTTGGAATTTGAAGTTATGTACTACTCACGTAAAGTAAGTAATGTGGCACTATCTAAAATATAATCAATTATAAGTTAGTCATTGCAAGGTCATACTCATGAAAGGAATGCCAATGACCTTATATGCACCCTAGTTGAATTTGTTGCTTGCAATAAATGCAATGAATTTGGAGGAGTAGAAGAGATGTAAAAAATTATGTAAATCTTAGAAATCTCAATAATCATATAGAAATGTAAGGATATCATCATGTGACAACATAAGGAGATATTAAGATATGCTCATGAAAACACATATAATGGTAGGAAGCAAAGTGCCCCCAATATGAATGATTAGATAAATGATTATATATGAAAAAATAATTGTGAGATCATGCTTAGAAGCATTAGGAAAAATCATAGTCATCATAAAAACATGTTAGCAAAAGATACAAAAAATATTCTTCATTAACATGAACAAGTAGGGTTAACATAAAAGCATAAGATGTGTGCATGATAATCATGGGAGATCGCATAATCACCACACACCACATGAAAAGATAGTAAAACATGTAATCAAGAATAATAAGATTTGTAATAATTAGAATAATAGTATGGAAAGTTTCAAGTAAGTGTATCATCATCATAGTAGAAAGGAAACAAATTGCATAAAGGATATACCCCCAAGTGGGAGAGTCCAAATAAATAATATAATGTATATAGACAAAGCATGGAAGCTTCAAGTCTTAACCAATGCTATGGTCATCATCCATCAAATCATCTTCACCATCAAATTATATTCCTTGTTGTGATCTTTGAGTAGATATCATTCATCATGATATAAAGGAGTGTTGTTAGTAAAGATGATTGAAAGAGGTAAAACCATCTTAGTGTTTTTTCTTTCTTTAACCATTATTCTTATGTGGCTCCATGTATGTAGTTCATGTTTACAATCATTAAAAAATATATTTTGGGCCTATTGATGCTAAAAATTGCACCATATAACTCTAAAAGTAAAAACTAGATAATAAATTACCTTTAAGCGAGGAAGCAAGTTGAGCTAGAATCATGTTGGATTCAAGATCAAAGTGCATGTAATCTTGCTCAATTAACAAGAGTAGGATAACTCTTCTACTCTTCTAGCTCTATTAGGCTAAGGAGGGTGTTACTAGAGATCTTTTCAATCATGTTGTGCTTCATGTTCATACATGTCTAAACCATGTGAAAGATGAGGTATAGAAAAATGTACTCCATCTTAGTAGTAAGATCTATATGTCATGGGAAGGGATGAAATGATCTAAAGAAGAAACAAGACATGGCCATCAAAATTGGTATATAACCTTGATGCATATAAAATCCATATCACCTAAGGAAGGGGCACTAGAATGTGTGTGAGAAACTAAATCATTATGAAATAAGGAACCCTCATCCTCATCACTAGAAGATAAAGGACCATCACTATACTCCTTACTAAATATATACCATCAATAAACCATGATGTGCCACAAGATATAAAAAGAGGACTATCATGAACTACATGGGGAATAAGAGCTTCATGTGAGGGAGAATGAAGCATATCATGTAGTAACACATCAATAGTGATAGAAGAAGTGAAATCATCATTACACTCATCACTAAGATAGTCATCATAAATGTGTAACCTAAAAGAGAAGATATCTTGAAGATGCACATCAAGAGCATCATCATTTCAAAATAAACTAGGCATTAGAGAAAATGCGTTGTAATCTAATTGAGCATGTGTGTCTATCAATCTCACAACAATAGGCTCTTTAAGGAAGGATGAATAAAGAGATGCACATAAAAGGAGAGTAATTTTGAGATGAATATAGAGGAGATCATATAAGGCTTAGATATGTTCCCACTCTTAGTAGAAATTGTACAACTTGTATATTTGTCATTGCATAAAATATAAGTAGGTCAAAGTGAGCCCAAAAAAAGGGGAGAACTACAATTTGGTATATAATTGTCACCATCACATTTAATAAACAAAACAATAAACAAATAGAATAAATGGAGAGGAAGTTTATGTGAAGGTGAGAATAAAATCTCTTTTGCATAAAGTTTAAGTGTAAAATAATTAAACAATAATTAGATAATTACATTAGGATTAAGTTGTTGAGACATAAACAACTTAGAACTTAATGTTGTAAAAGAAATATATAAAATAAGTAAATGGTACTTAATTAGAATCTTATTAATGAAAAATGTGGTGCAAGGTGTCTACACATTAGAGTAAAAGAAAATCAAGAATATTTAAATGAATGTTTTAGAAAGTAGAAATTGATTGGCTATGACTATGGGTCACTTCTATAAGTGCAAAAGATGTTTTGGGATGTATCTAAATTAATTGACTATGATTATGGGTCACTTCTACAAGTGCAAAATCATTCTATGTGACTAAAAATCTAAACTTGGTGCACATATTTGAATTGAAAAGTGTAAATCTAAACTGTATTACATTTATCCATATGGATTCTTGTTCTCCTAGGTTTTGAAAAATATGTATTTACAAAGGGTAATATCTAGAGACATTGTTTAGGAGTTTCTAGGTAAAGATTGATTCTCTGTTGGTTAAAACCATAAATGGACCAATTTAACAACTTGGAACAAAGATCAAATATAGAAAATAGTGATACACAAATGCCTATATGCTAATGTAAGAATACTTAATATAGTACAAATACTTTGATTCTACTCTTTGGATGCTATCAATGTTCTTTTAAATGTCCAATTCTAAGTGTGCCTCATTATAATTTAAAAATGAATGAATGCATCTAATTAAATACAAATCTAAAGATGGTAAGTGAAACATTTTGTGCTTTGAGTTAGCATATAAAGACTAGTTGGAAGGATTAGGTTAGTTCCTCAAATTTGAATTTGATATTTAGAAGTTTAGGGTTTATTTCTACAAATTACATAATTGCCATGGATCAATACTAAAAATTGCATATTTGAATATAAGCAATAAATAAATAAATTGAGGATCAAGATTGATCCTTATAAATACATGTGCAAATGAAATAAGAAAAAATAAATATAAGCAATATTTTACCAAGGGGGTATTTCCCAGTGAAAAATCATTGAGAACGTCCCTTAGATTGAGGGTTTGTATAAACAACAAATCTTCCAAAACAACTACTTAACCAAATGAACAAGAGGCCTCTTTTCAACTTCTCCAACCTCTCCATCTATTGTGAAGATATAAAATAAGGGTGGCAGGTGATGTAGCTCCTATGCTCTTCAAAATTGCAAAGTAGAACACACTTGTTGAATAGAAGGAAAATTTTCCTTAATTTGTATTCTCCTTCATCACCACTCTACTAAAAACCTCTATATCTCCTATGGCTGTCTTGTGATCATAGTTGGATATTAACACAAATACATTATCCCTGTTGGCATTTTTTACAACCCAAGCAGAACCTGCAGAAGCTTCTATGAGCTTGCCATACTCAATTTTAAAAGTTTTGAAGGCACTATGCCAACTTAACGAGAAAATTGCAGCAAAATTGTTATTTCTCCTACACTTCGGACTCTGTAAGATCCAGGAGGGTATCCCTAAAATATATTGTCATTCATGATGTGAATGATTTGCTCATACGTGGATAAACAACAGATAAATTCCAGTCTAAGTTAAACAAGATAAACCTTCGAGAAATTGGCTATTTCTCAGAAGAATTCGGCTTTTATTTAACAAGGAATTGAAATAAAACCTAAGTGTGTTTTTATGAAATATTCGAGTGATATTGCCTGAAGTTATAACAAAAAATACAAGAATAATAAGCAGTCAGAGTACTAGTGCCATATCCTAAAGCACAGAGTCAAACTAGAAACTGAACTACAGGGTAACTTTCATCTAGAGCATCTATGATTTGTATGTAAGGCATTACCATCCATTCATCAATACGTGAATCTATTAATCTTTAACAAATCCTATGTGTTAATTTGCATGAACTTATTGAACAACTGAAGCATTTAACAGGTCCCTTGAACCAGAACTATAGTCGAACATAATCCACAGTAAATGACAAGTGAAAATTAACGAACATCATCTTTGATAGACTTTTCATTAAAAATTCATGCAAACTATTACAATAGGAGAGAAAATATACTCAAAACAATCACAAGATTAGCATAAGTATGCTCCAAAACCCCATGATTTACTAAGTTCCCAAACAGACTAAAAGCTTCAAAAAATTGGACAAATTCTTTTCTCTCTCTACTTAACTCTTCTCTTACATATCTTAAGTAATTTCAACAGACCTCTTCCTCGACCCAAAATTCCCTTCTATAAAAACAAGGGAGCAAACAAGCTTTTGGCCGAAGGATACACATGTCCACCTTTTACTGGACTGCTAATTCCTAATCAGTTATCTTTACATCATTTGCATGGTAAGAGAAGAAAAGCTTAAAAAAAATGATGATTAGTTTGTTGCGGAGGAAAGGAAAGCGTGGTTCCAAGTGTTGATTCCCTGACACCAAAGCATATTTTAACTGCTCCATGCACTGATTTCATTTGGGCAACTTGTACTTGGATTTGGGAAGAGAATGCATTTCAAAATATAATATCCTAGGCCAGACTTGTATTGTACATGACCATATTGCAATTCTCGTCCCCATTATTTATAATTCAAGTTCATCAATAAACATCTTTTTCCATGACTCGAAATCCTCCTCAAACGGCCAATTGAAAGCCACCACTCGGTCCACCATTTTTCAATAAGGTACATACTTTATCATCAATGATGTGGTTGTCTTATCAAAATTCTCTAGGAAACTATGATCCTAATAAAATGATGCTTCCTAAATGTGA
Organism: Sequoiadendron giganteum; assembly: GCA_007115665.2. Lineage (NCBI taxonomy): Eukaryota > Viridiplantae > Streptophyta > Pinopsida > Cupressales > Cupressaceae > Sequoiadendron > Sequoiadendron giganteum. Next base: position 43,786,639 of record CM021104.1, on the reverse strand, counting down.
GATGTTAGATAAAACTAATAGTGCAATAAAGAGAAACAACAAGATAATAGGGCACCTCAATGATTAGCCTAAAAAAATGAACAATATGAAAGCAAGATAAATAAATAAATTGTTGTTATACCTTCATGCCTTCATGTTGTTGCTTCCTTGGTTGGCCCTTGATGTTGAAGTCTTGTGTGCTCCTTGGATGGCAATGAAAATAAAGTGGATGCAAGATGAATTGATGCAATATGGATGCTAAAATGGATGAGAGATTGAATGGCAATTTTGCAAGAGTTTATTTGCAAAAGAGTTGATCCCCCAAAATGAAGGAATTGAAGGGGTATTTATAGGCCAAATTGAATTCTCTAGAGAATTCAACGGTTGGGATTGATCCAACAAAGATCAAGATGAAGGGCTATGGTGAGTTGAGGACTCACAAGCCCTCACATCTTGACATGTGGAATGTGAGATGTCTTAGGGTGGAGTGATGTGAAAATGAGGTGGAAGGGAAGTACATGAGGTGGATCTTGGGTGATAAGAAGATTCCTTGGAGGAATAAAAGTGAATTAAAAATTCACAATGATTAGAAGAATCTAGTGGATAAAAGAGGGTCTCCAAAAACCTGGAGATTTGTCACATGTGGGTGATGTGACAAGTCCAAGGTTCTAGAAGCCCTTGGCACATGTGAAGTGACAAGTCAAGGCTTCTAGAATCTTGCATGGGGGATGGGGAAGACCTTGGAAAGATAAAAGTGAATTAAAAATTCACATGGGGAAGAGGGGAACCTTGGTTGAATAAATGTGAATTAAAATTCACATGGGGAAGGGAGTCTATACCAAAAATGGTAAGTGGGAAGGTTGACTAGAAAAGGTAAGCCAAATGTGGCTAATGATTCTGATTAAGGTTGTGCAAACACATGATTAAGGTAATTAATGAGAGATTAGAGGCAAGTGGGAGATTATGGAGGATGTGACACTTAATCAAGATTAAGTGGTGCACATCCTAATTATAGATTAATTAATTTAATCCAGATTAGACAAGGAGAGAGAAAAAGATGAATTAAAAATTGGTTTTAATTCAAATGGGTTAAAAGACTAAATCAAATAATTTGTCATATTTATTTAATTTAGAGAAGAAAATGGGGTAAGGCAAAGTATTTAATTTATTTAATTAGATACTTTAGGAACCTTAGGCAAAAAATTAAATACATTATTTAATCACTATTAATGGAATAGATGAATAAAGTAGACAATTTTGATCATATGGAAGTGATCAAATTTGGATGTCTACATTTTGCCCCTCTTCGAAGTATCGTTAGAATAACAGTGCTTCGAAGAAAAGAAAGTGCAGATGACTAGAAGAAGTGACCGAAAGAGGATGCCCCAGCGTGGGGAAGAGGATATGAGTCGTTCAATTAATGAGGAATGGATGAAGATGCCCCAATCGTGGAAGGTGTTGATTATAGTAAAAAAAAATGGTAAATGCGAAGGGTAGGTATGCCCCCTCGAGAGGGCGACGGGGGAAAAGAGAGGGGTCCCGGGTGACCTCTCGATAAGAAGAAAAAGATGGTATAGTTGGAAAGAGGGCAAAAAATTAGGCAAGTTTTCCTTTTGAACGAAGTCAATCAGACAAACGGGGTGCAAATGGCGGCACCGGGAAGGGAAGGGATTAGTTAGAGGAATAAAACAGTAAATAAAAGGTAAAAATACCTTTTAAAAGGGGAGGGAAAAGAGAGGGGTCCCAAAAAAAAAATATCTCAATAGAAAGAAATGGAGGGTATGGTTGGAAAGATCTCAAAAAAATAAGCAACTTTTCCTTTTGAATGAAGTCAATCCGACGCACGGTTTGCAAATGGCGGCCCCGGGAAGAAAAAGGAGAAAAAGTGCTACAGAGGGGCGAATGTGCCCCACTGCAGAAGGGGCGAGTTCACCCTGGGAGGGCGCTTATGCCCCGGGAAGGTGTGAGTTCACCCTGGGAGGGCGGGTTCACCCCGGGAGGGCGTGTTCACCCTGGGAGGGCGAGTACGCCCTGGGAAGGGGCGAGTTCACCCCAAGATGGGGCGAGTTAGCCCTGGGAGGGTGAGTTCACCTCGGGAAGGGGCGTGTCCACCTCGGGAGGGTGGGTACGCCCCGGGACGGGGCGAGTTCACCCCGGGAGGGCGGATCCGCCCTAGGTGGCCAAGGGTGGATCCACCCCACTGCAGGGGGGTGGATCCGCCCCGTTGCAGGCCGAGGGCAGGTTCGCCCTGGTAGGTCGAGGGCGGGTTCACCTCGGCAAGCTGAGGGCGGGTCTGCCCCGCTACAGGGGGTGGATCTGCCCAGCTGTAGACCAAGGGCGGGTTCGCCCCAGTAGGCGAGAGGAAAGAGGGAGGGGGAAGAGGAAAGAAAGAAAGTGGGGGGAGGAGGAAGAAGAAGGAGGAAGAGATGGGGGAAAGGATGAAAGATGAGATGAGGAAAGGAGATATGAAAATGATGATGTAAGTTCGTGGATAAGAAATGATGATAAGCGATGGGAGATAAAGGCGAGCACAAAAGAAATATGATGGTGATCACAAAAGAAATATGATGTTGCCCCAGGCAAGCTACAGAAGTGCGGATACGCCCTCTTGATTGCTGCAGAAGTGTGAATACGCCCTCTGGATTGCTGCAGAAGTGCGAATAAGCCCTCTGGATTATTGCAGAAATGACAATATGCCCTCTAATTGCTGTAGAAGTGTGAATACGCCCTCTGGATTGCTGCAGAAGTGCGAATACACCCTCTAGAGTGTTGCAGAGGGGCGGATGAGTGATGAAAGATGAAGGGATGTGGGAACAGATGAGAGATGAGATGATGAAAGGGGATATGAAGATGATGATGTAAGTTGATGGATAAGAAATGATGATAAGTGATGAGAGATAAATGTGAGCACAAATGGATTCAAGGACACATATGATGTTTTCCCAGTCAAGCGACAAGCCAGGTTGAGTGGATGGTTGATGGAGTGTTGTTTGATAAGGACATGAGACATCCCAAAACAACACAAGGATGGAGAATGACACATCCTGATGAGGATGAGGATGAGGATGAGGATGAGTGTTGTTGATGAGGGAATGATACATCCCAAAACAACACAAGGATAGGGAAGGATACATCCGGATGAGGATGAGGATGAGTGTTGTTTGATGAGGGAATGATACATCCCAAAACAACACAAGGATAGGGAAGGATACATCCTGATGAGAGTGTTGTTGATGAGGGAAGAATACATCCCAAAACAACACAAGGATAGGGAAGGGTACATCTTGATGAGGGTGTTGTTGATGAGGGAAGGATACATCCTAGAACAACACAAGGATAGGGAAGGGTACATCCCAGAGATGATAATGATGATGATGATGAGGATGATGAGGATGATGAGGATGATTGGATCAAGGCTTGTAGCAAGGAAAAAACCAAGAGTGTGATTAGATTATTTGAATGGATGAGGATGGGGGAGATATGCAAGATGATGGAATCGAAAATGAAATGCAATCCTAATGCAATTTGCCATCCATAGAGCACTAATTTTTTCTATAGCATAAGACACCGGGTGTCGGGGTATGTAAACCAAGACGAATTAGTGTCTAATGCATAAAACAAACATAACAGACAAGAAGGCTATTCCAACACCCCAAATTCATAAAGACAGTGGTCGGGCCTGGTATTGGGATAACCACAAGCACAAAAGGATGCCCTAGCATAACACAAGACCGTAAGAGTCTTGGTGGGTACTACGTGGGACAACCAAGAAGACAAAAACATAAAAAAAGATCAAGATACGCCCCTATGTTTACTAGTCAAAGCACACCATGATATGATAGATCAAGGCGATCATGACAAGTGATGATAGGGAGCTCAAATGATAAACAAAATGTCAAAAACATCAAAAGATCACAATCAAGTTTGAAACATCCTTTGCCATAGGATCAAGATGATGGATGGGGTTGATGCGATCTATTAGGAAGGATACATCATGTTGAGACCAAAGGTGGAGAACTAAATTAAAAGATCAACATGACGTAGGATACCAGAAACTGATTGGATCTTGTGATATAGATGACTGTTGTTTGATAAGCACTAGCTCAGATAGGGACATACTTGATGACACGAGAAGATGACATGATGACAGGATGATAGGACAAAAGGCAATAAAAACCCTAAAGACCTAGGGGCTCGAGGGTTGATCAAAGATCAACCTTGCCTACGTGAAAGCGCAGAGCCCTCGTAGTTCGATAAGAGACCATGGATAAAAGTGGAAAGAGGAAAATGAAGACCTCGATGGAAGACAATGATCAGATGGAAAAAATGCCCAGGGGGCGGACCAAATGATTGACCTTGTCTATGTGAAAGTGCAGGGGCCACGTAGCTCGACACAAGGCCAAAGATAGACGATGGAAGGGACAAGGCAGACAAAAGATAGAACCCTGGAGGCGAATCAAATGACCGATCGTGCCTACATGAAAGCGCAGGGGAAACGTAGTTGGACCAGAGACTGACAGTAGACAATGGATAAGGGATGATGAGATGACCAAGATAAATGGATAAAATTATGGAGTGGATATGATGAGACAAGATAGACTTGTAGGATTGGATAGGAAGATGGTTGATATGTGTAAGATATGTAGGATGTGAAGCTCAGGGATGGGATAGGTAATTCAGATCATTAGAATATGAATTTGAGAGGTGAGACGATGGATAGATGAGTGATGAAGATGTGAGAAAGATGTGGTAAATAGATAGGAGGGATGAATGATGATGTGAATGGCATTGGGTTGCATGTGGGTAGCCTAGAGCTAGTTACCAATGACAAGGGATAATAGAGGGAAATGGATGGATGGATAAGAAGATGCTAGGATAGGTGGATAGATGATGGATAGATGAGTGATGAAGATTGGAAAGATGTGAGAAAGAGATAGGAATGATGATAGTGAAATATCAAGTCATTGGATTGCATGAGGGTAGCCTATAGCTAGAGACCAATGACAAGGGATTATGAGATGGAAGGAAAAGAAGATGCTAGGATAGGTGGATAGATGATGGGTAGATGAGTGATGAAGATTGGAAAGATGTGAGAAATAGATAGGAATGATGAGAGTGAGGTATCAAGTCATTGGATTGCATGAGGGTAGCCTATAGCTAGAGACCAATGACAAGGGATTATGAGATGGAAGGAAAATGGATGGATTGATAAAGATGGGGAGATATAAAGATGCTAGGATATATGGATAGAAGGATAAGGATTCAGAAAGATGACATGGATTACTGGATAGATAAATAGATGAGGAGATAAGGATGAAAATATGGAAAAGGACTAGTGGATGGGTAGATAGGAAGATGACTAGGGGATGAGAGGATGGGGAGATGGAGAGGATTACCTAGCGGAATGGATGGATGATGTCTCCAAGGACCCAATTGCAAATAAGGAGATGCCCCCACTCTATATGTGTCATGCATGACGAGGCAAGAGGGATAGCAAGATGGGTGGATAAGGGAGTGAGATGGGCAATGGAAGATAGATAGAGGTGGATAAGGAGGATGATAGTGTATGGATGGGAATATATGCCAAGAGGTGTCCAAAGCATGTATATAGGTTTGCCCCTACATTTATCAAGATCACAAGGAAGATGGAGGGAGTGGGATAAATGGGATAGGATGGATATGATTCGGAAGATAGGCAGATGTAGGAGATGGAGGAAAGGAATGCGTAAGTGGATGTTGCCCCCAATCATGGAAGGAGACTAGATGGGGAATTTACGCATGATGCTTGTTTGCCAAGTTTTCATCATGGTACTTATCCAAGGCGCTTGTTTGTCAAGTTTTCACCATTGGACGAATGATTTTCTCTTTACTATTTTTGTTTTTTTTTTTGTTTTTTTATTTTATTTTTGCTCTTTTTTGGAGTAGGATGTGGACGAAGATGGATAAAGATAGGGAGATGGATATGCATATTTTAGAGGATAGTTGATAGGGATATGGATGAAGGACTCAAGCAGCAAGTTCCATATGAGGTAATAAGAGCCCATGTTTAAAGTGACCAGCGGACGTTGGTACAACCTTAGTAGCAGGGATGGATTATGCAAGAGGATGGATTAAAGGGATTGGATGGGGGAGATAGGGGGGATAGTGGATGGGGGGTTGAAAAGTGTATGGATGGAATGATGGAGTTGAGGTGTGATAGGGGAAGGTGTTCAAGACCAACATTGGCACTTGTGGTGGATGTGAAAAGATAGGTGGAGGAATGGATGGAGAGGCTGGCAATAATGGAGGAGTTGGGATAGTGATTTTTGGGATGTAGGGACCCAAAATAGATTTAGGAGATGGAGGAGGTGAATGATTTTGTGGGGGAATAGCAACTTTGGATGTCATTAGGGACTTTTCATGTGAAGGTATGGCACCTTTTTTCTTTGGATTGATTTGGATTTGGGACTTGATTTTTCTGTTCTTCAACATGTCTTTTGAAGGGGACATGAGGAGCTTTAGATTCACGTGGACATTTGGATTTATACATTTTTGCTTTGGCATCCAAAGTGCTTTTAGTAGCAAGGGGATAAGTGCAAAGAGATGGATGATGTGGAGCGATGGAGGTAGGGTTAGAGGGACTATGTGTAGATGGAGAATGTGTAGGTATGTGCCTTTCTTGATCCTAATTAGGAGTTATGAATGTAGGATATTTATGTGGTGTACGAGGGAGAGGGGGTGGATGAATGAAATAATTTGTAGGATAAGATGGAGGGGGTGATTTTGGGATGTAAGGACCCAAAATAGACTATGTATATGGAGGATGTGTGGGTTTTGATGGAGGGATATAAGAACCCATAGTAGATGGAGGATTAGCAACAATGGATGGAGGGACATAAGGACCCAAAATAGATTGAGAGGATGAGGGAGGAAGATGGATGGTTGTTTGTAGGTAGTATGATGGAGGAGGGGGGATGGCGGCATATGTCTTGGTAGAACGATGGGAAGTACCTCTGGCGCCATTAGAAGAGGATCGTTTAGGATGTACGAAGGTTGTACCAACATCTTTAGAGTGCAGGTTTTGGGAGATATATCTGAGACCATGTGTGCCTGGATGTTCTTTGATGTGGATGGGTTCTAAAATACCTTGCTCATGAAGGCCTAAACCTTTTCCTTGATAGTTCATATTTTGTAGCATGTGATTTATGGTAGGATGCTTATTCTCTTGGAAGCATGATGCGAGCACATTAGTAGGTGGAAGAGGAAAGGTGGTGCCTATACTTTGTTTTGCTTCTGTAAGAAGGCCACCACGGATAAGTGTAATGAAATCAAGGTGGTACAAAAGTGGCGTTGGGATTGGCGATGAAGGATCATGCGATGGACATGAGGGGATAGCCGCATCAGAAGGAATTAGTGATAAGGGATCATGAGAGGAATTGGGGAGTACAATGGGATCTAGATGTATGGTAGTGGATGATAAGGGCTCATGAGATGGAGTGATTGGATCATGAATGCAAAGGGAATCATGGGATGGAGTGGATGAGCTAGTGTGATCTTGAGATGGGGTGGATGGGAGGATAGGATCATGACTTGGTTGAGGATATGGATCATGAGATGAAATGGATGGAAGACTATGTTCTTAAGGTGGAGTAGATGGGATGGAGTGATCTTGATTTGGAGGAAGGGATATGCTTGTATGCTTTGGATCAAGTGCTTGGCATGACTCATCTTGTGTGGGATGTATGATGATGGAAGAGTGTTGGAGGGACTCCTCAATTGGGGGAGCGAGGAGGATGGAGGATTCATGAAGGCAATTGGATTGAATTTTGTGAATATTAGGACTAGGAGGAGGGGATTGGATGTCTTCAATGGATTCGGTGTATCTAGTAGTAGAATATGGGGATTCAATGGATTCGATGGGTTTGACTAGCTCAATCGTTTGGATGGTGGTAGGAATGGTGATGAGAGGGATAGGTGTAGGATAAAGGAGGGCCTAATCTCTAGTGATAGTACATGATAGAGTGGGAGGGCATGGTGTCTCTACTTGAATGAGTCCTTAGGCGACATTTGGAAGAGATGTAGGATTAGGTAGAGTGATGGGAATGGATGGAGAACTAGGAGGAGATGTGGGATTAGGGTTAGATGTAGAACTAGGCGGAGATGGAGGATTAGGATTAGATGTGGGTAGGGGACTGAATGTAGGACTAGGAGGAGATGGAAGATTAGATGTAGGACTAGGAGTAGATGGAGGATTAAGATTAGATGTGGGTATGGGATTGGATGTAGGACTAGGAGGAGATGGAGGATTAGGATTAGGTGTGGGTATGGGATTAGATGTAGGACTAGGAGGAGATGGAGGATTAGGATTAGGTGTAGGACTAGGAGGAGATGGAGGATTAGGATTAGATGTGGGTATGGGATTAGATGTAGGAGAAAGAGGAGATGGAGGATTAGGATTAGATGTGGGTATGGGATTGGATGTAGGACTAGGAGGAGATGGAGGATTAGGATTAGCTGTGGGTATGGGATTAGATGTAGGACTAGGAGGAGATGGAGGATTAGGATTAGATGAAGGGATGGGACTAGATGGAGGACTAGTATTAGATGAAGGATTAAGATTAGATGAAGGGATGGAACTAGATGGAGGATTAGGATTAGATGAAGGGATAGAAATGGATGGAGGATTAGGATTAGATGAAGGGATGGGATTGGATGTAGGACTAGGAAGATATGGAGGATTATGATTAGATGAGTGGATGGGACTAGATGGAGTACTAGGAGTGGTTGGAGGAGATGTAGGATTATGATTAGATGGAGGATTAAGATATAATGTGGTGAAAGGGAGAGTGATGTAGGAAGATGTGGATGTTGGATTAGATTGGGATGGGGAGTGATAGTAGGAAGATGTAGATGAAGGATTAGAATGGGGAGATGTGGAATTAATGTAAGGGGTTGGGGATGGGGGATTGTGATAGGAAGGTGTGGATGTTGGATTAGAATAGGAAGATTGAGGTGGTGAACCATTGTAGGAGGACATGTATGGTGGGTTGGCATAGGAGGATATGGATGGTAGATTAGGATGAGAGGATTGGGATGGTGGATTAGGATAGGAGGAATATTCCTATGGGGGATTGTGATAGGAATGCGTGAGTGTTGGATTAGGATGAGAAGATTGGGATGTGGGATTAAGGTAGAGGTATTGGGATTGATGATCATGAGGATAAGAGGAAGTGGATGTTGGATAGGATAGAGGTTGAAAGGGAGGACATGATGAATATGTCGATGGTGAGGATGTTGGATATCCCTTGTCAAGGGTAGCATAAGAACCGTTATTAGATGTGGATGAAGGCATGGTGGGATAGTTTGAAAAAGTAGTGGGATTTTGGGAGGAAATTGGAGAGATCTTACTAGCAATGATAGCGTCAAGAGGATCTATATAACAATATTCATGATCAACAAGATTTTCATTATCGTCATCAACGGAGTTAGGATTTCCTTTGACTACTATTATTGGTCGTGTGAGAGGGGGATAAAGATTCATGATGGATATGGATTAGAAGGAAAAAATAGATGATGGATAGAGAACTAGGATGAATTGAAAGCTCATATGGGGATTGGATAAAAGCTCAGATTGGGATTGGATGAAAGCTCAGATTAGGATGATGGGATTAAAGCTCAGATTAGGATGATGGGATTAACGCTCAGATTATAACTAAATTGGGGCTTAGATTGGGATTGGATCATAGGATATGATAGGATTGATTTGAAAACATGATCATGGGTTTTAACTAGAGGACGTAAGGTGTTGACAATCATATTTTTGCCAAATTTGGTAGTTTTCAAAAATTATCAAATTTTGCCATTTTAGGAAACTTCGTAGGCATACGTTTGAGAGTCCAATTTTTTCCACACAATACCCAATACTAAGATAGGATGAATTGCCAACTAACATCAGAAATATGAGACATACATTCAGAGTTATTAAAGAAACAGTTCGTCAAAAACTGGAAAATTGAAAAAAAAAATGCTAATTTATGATTTTGAGGGTCAAGATGAAAATTTGAGGCTCTGAAAACATGTCGAAGGAGGATCCAAGGGACTTAGAAGTCGGTTGGGAGTCCAAATGCTAGCTCCTAATGCAACCACTCATAAAATTTCAGCCAAAACCCACATCCGAGTCAAAAGTTATGGCCTTCGGAAGTTTTGGCATAAAAATCAAAAATTTCAAAAATGAAGTCTAGATGATTGGGATGGATGATTTGATGATAGATATGGACTCCAATGATGTTCTAAGAAGCACTCATGCAGTCTGGTCGATGAAACGTTGATTTTCAGAAAATGTTGACGCTCAAAACAGGGAAATGACTGCTCAGAACGGGTAATCGAATATTCAGGTTGGATAGATAGATGGTTGGGAGGGGTGAACAGGGGCTTGGAATGGACAAATAAAGGTTTGGATTGGTCAAATGAGTGTTTAGGATGATGGAATGGTCAAACGGAGGCTTCAGAAGTTCGAACGGGGGTTCAAAATGATCAAACGAGTGAAATTGGCCGTTCAGCGAGGTGTATTCACACTTCTGCAGTAAAACTACTAAAACAGAGGGCAAGGTCGCCCCTCTGCAGTAAAAAGGCTAAAACAACAAAGGGAAAATTCACCCCTCTGCAGAAAATGGTTGAAATAGAGGGCAAGGTCGCCCCTCTACAGAAAATGGCTGAAACAGAGGGCAAGGTTGCCCCTCTGCAGAAAATGGCTGAAACATAGGGCAAGGTCGCCCCTCTGTAGTGGAAATTTGAACTTGGTTTGGATAAGGGATTTTGGAAAGGACTTAAAATGGTTTAATGATAGTTTGACTTACCAAAATTTACTGGTTCTTCACAAAAAAACACTTTGAACAAGCACAATCCTATGATTAATGTTTAATGGGTACGGTCAACAAAGGTCTTACTCTAGGATGAACAAGGTTTCTAAGGAGTCCTCGATATACACTCGGTATGTGAGGCACAAACCGTGAACACCAGTCCGTCACAAGCGTGAGTCAGGAGCCCTAGCGAGATACTGAAAGGCTCGAACCAACTCTTCATGTCTATCTAGGTATCACCCTAGCTTCGACGTTCCACCAATTATGATGCAACTGGATTGAGGTATAGCTTTGACTCTCCCCCCTTTATATACCTCGCCGGTACACGTGGTTGGAATCGTCCCTTGGGGTGATGAAATCCCCAAGCAGGTCTTGCTAAGAAGATGACACTAATTGTTTCCAACGACCTCCTTCGGATCCGCACAACGTGCAAAGGAGGAAAGTGAAAACAAAATAATGCCCCTTTAGGGTAAAATAAGTAAAATAGACACAGTAAACAGCAAATATTACTTTCCCCTACTTATGATAAGTACATAGATAAAGTAGCAAGGAAAGACTTTTAAGAATCAGAATAAAAAGAAAGGTCCTGCAAGGAAATGTTAATTGTTTATCCTTTCCCTTTTGTGATTTTGCAGCAAAAATAGGTAAGATACCAGCAAGCAATCTGACTTCACTCATCAACAAATGGGATTAGTGGGTTAGAGCACAAAATAGCAAAAGAAAGAGACAAAAACGAAGCTAAAATGTCCCTTTTTACCTTCTCGAATGTGCTGTTAAGGGCAGATTCGCCCCTCTGCAGTGAACAGTCAAAAAATAGCCTAAAGAGCAGATTCGCCCCTCTACAAAAAACAGTCAAAGGGAAAGGTCACCCCTCTGCAAAAAACAGTTGAAAATAGAGGGCAAGGTTGCCCCTCTGCAGAAAATAGTCAGAAACAGCAAAGGGCAGGGTCGCCCCTCTATAGAAAATAGTCAGAAATAGAGGGCAAGGTCACCCCTTTATAGAAAATAGTCAAAAATAGCAAAGGGCAGGGTCGCCCCTCTGCAGAAAATAGTCAGAAATAGAGGGCAAGGTCGCCCCTCTGCAGAAAACAGTCAGAAACAGCAAAGGGTAGGGTTGCCCCTCTGTAGAAAACAGTCGGAAACAGCAAAGGGTAGGGTCACCCCTCTATAGAAAACAGTCAGAAACAACAAAGGGCAGGGTCGTCCCTCTGCAGAAAATAGTCAGAAACAGAGGGCAAGGTCACCCCTTTGCAGAAAACAATCAGAAATAGAGGGCAAGGTCGCCCCTCTGCAGAAAACAGTCAAAAATAGAGGGCAAGGTCGCCCCTCTGTAGAAAATAGTTGGAAACAGAGGGCAAGGTCACCCCTCTACAGAAAACAGTTGGAAACAGCAAAGGGCAGGGTCGCCCCTCTGTAGAAAACAGTCAGAAACAGAGGGTAAGGTCACCCCTCTGCAAAAAACAATCAGAAACAAAGGGCAAGGTCGTCCTTCTGCGGCATCCAGGAGGGCAAGTTCGCCCCTCTGTGACCTGAATCCGCAAACAAGCTAACAACAGAAAACGTGAAAGAAAGAGACCCCATTGTGGGTCCCACCGGGTGTGCCAGAAATGTGATCCTAATAAAATGTTGCTTCCTAAATGTGAGATGTTAGATAAAACTAATAGTGCAATAAAGAGAAACAACAAGATAATAGGGCACCTCAATGATTAGCCTAAGAAAATGAACAATATGAAAGCAAGATAAACAAATAAATTGCTGTTATACCTTCATGTTGTTGCTTCCTTGGTTGGCCCTTGATGTTGAAGTCTTGTGTGCTCCTTGGATGGCAATGAAATGAAGTGGATGCAAGATGAATTGATGCAATATGGGTGCTAAAATGGATGAGAGCTTGAATGACAATTTTGCAAGAGTTTATTTGCAAAAGACTTGATTTTTTTTAAATGAGAGAAATGAGGGGTATTTATAGGCTAATTGGAATTCTCTAGAGAATTCAACGGTTGGGATTGATCCAACAAAGATCAAGATGAAGGGCTATGGTGAGTTGAGAACTCACAAGCCCTTGCATCTTGACATGTGGAAGGTGAGATGTCTTAGGGTGGAGTGATGTGGAAATGAGGTGGATCTTGGGGGATGAGAAGATTCCTTGGAGGAATAAAAGTGAATTAAAAATTCACAATGATTGGAAGAATCTAGTGGATAAGAGAGGGTCTCCAAAAAGCTGGAGATTTGTCACATATGGGTGATGTGACAAGTTCAAGGTTCTAGAAGCCCTTGGCACATGTGAAGTGACAAGTCAAGGCTTCTAGAATCTTGCATGGGGGATAGGGAAGACCTTGGGAAGATAAAAATGAATTAAAAATTCACATGGGGAAGAGGGGAACCTTGGTTGAATAAATGTGAATTAAAAATTCACATGGGGAAGGGAGTCCATACCAAAAATGGTAAATGGGAAGGTTGACCAGAAAAGGTAAGCCAAATGTGGCTAATGATTCTGATTAAGGTTGTGCAAACACATGATTAAGGTAATTAATGAGAGATTAGAGGCAAGTGGGAGATTATGGAGGATGTGACACTTAATCTTGATTAAGTGGTGCACATCCTAATCACAAATTAATCAATTTAATCTGGATTAGAAGAGGGTTATGGAGAATGTGACAAGGAGAGAGAAAAAAGGAATTAAAAATTGATTTTAATCCAAATGGGTTAAATCACTAAATTAAATAATTTTTCATGTTTATTTAATTTAGAGAAGAGAAGACAAGGGGATAAGGTAAAGTATTTAATTTATTTAATTAGATACTTTAGGAACCTTAGGCAGAAAATAAAATAGTGATTAAATAAATTATTTAATCACTGTTAATGGAATAGATGAATATAATAGATGATTTTGACCATGTAGAAGTGGTAAAATTTAGATTTCTATAGGATCTATTCATCATTGGTCTACGAGCCTTCAGTGTAGTTTGTTCAACTCTGTAGGAGAGAGTACCTACAAAGCATTTTTTTCACTTTCCGTAGGTCTGTAGATCTAAGTCACATTTTTTCAAATCTCCTTGGGTCTGAGGACCTGTCGAGCCATCTCTCTCAGAATTTTCATTACTTTCTAGCTTCTCCATCTCTCTCTTAAATTCTCTCTTCTCAAATTGTATATACCAGATCAAAGATCTACATGTTCTTCATCTTGAGTATATTCTCTTTCTCTCTTTGACATTGGTTGCTTTCCTAAATTTTGGGTGCATTTTTCTCTTGAAGCAATCAATCCTTACCTTCTTCTATTCATTTAAGAATTATTCTATGTGTAGTAATTCTTAATTTGGGGACAACGTATAGTACTAAAACAACCTTCTACATCGAGGTCTCTTTCACTTTGCTGACTCAAATCCTTTAGTTTTTTGTTTGTGTGTGTGTTTTTATGTTCTAACCCCGTGATATAGTGGATTTTTATGTTCTAACACTATTGTCTTGTACAGGTCTCTCTTATCTAATGTGCTTATTTTGTAGGTCTTCAACTTGGGGGCATGCTTCTTCGGTTCGAAGAGTTTTTTTCTTCCTCTAGAGTATATTTTTGGCATTATGATGTTATTTATGTTTAGTAGATTTCATTTAGCATGCATATTAGTGTAGATTCATATGCATGCTAAAGTGGGGGGAAAATGTAATGTTGTGAAATTGAACCCCTTGCAATTTCACATACATTCTTGTATCCATTTTAGTGTCCATTTCCTTAGCATTTGTGTAGGCCCATTTTAGCCCCTACATCATCATTTTTCCCCTCTCACGATGCTCAAAACCCCTTTTCAGCAGCTACCTTCATGCATCAGCTTTGCATTAAACCTTTTTCTCTTCTAATTCTCATCATTTTGTAATGTGATGTGTTTAGAAACTAGTGTGTCATGCGGATGTCCACATGTCATGTTAGCATCCTATGACACTTTGACGTTCAAACGGCCATTTTCAAGAATTGTTTCCTCTTGTCATCTCCTTTTATCAGTGGTAATGGCCTAGGACGCCTTGTAACAGCTTGGGAAGCTTCTTTTCCCTTTTTAAAAGGTTTTATTTTCAATCTATTTGGTCTTCTAGAGATTTTTTTCTTTCCTACACTCTCCTTTCCCTCTTTACTCTCTTTCTTGAACAAATCTCTCACTTGTTATAGTAGCTTCAAGCACTCTTAAGCTCTTACAACTCTCTTTGCAGCTCTCTTGGCTCTCACAGTTTTCTCTTCCATCCTTGCTCTCTTTGGCTTCCTTAAGCCTTGCAGCTAATATCTCTCTTACCTTGTGCTTGCGAGCATCTTGGGATTTATCACATCCTTATAATACGGGTTCTCCTCCTTGAGTGGGGATTGCTTTTATCACTCTTTCATTCATTTCTTTCCTATTATCTATATAGATATCTATTTGGTTGTTTGTGGAGGTGGGAACACCAAAACGGGGGTTTGACTGAGTCAAAATCCTATACAGTCCCAACATTTTCTCTAGATATTTTGTATGCAAGTCTTGAAGATATTGATTTGTTGGAGGCTTCATTACTTGGGTTCTTATGAGAATCTTCTATCTCTCATCCTCTTTAACTTTATCATTTGTTATTTACTTTATTTTAATTCTGATACATTTTGTTACCTTCTTCCATTCTATAAGTTCTTAGCAATTTGATTTTTAGTAGTCACTAAGTTGTTTTCTAGGATATTCTCACTTTTTGGTCTATACGGGATGCCATTGTGCCTTGAAGACTTCAGTGAGCCATGTTGTCATCCATATTTCATGCTACTGTCCTTTGGCTGAGAGCTCATCAGTTTGCCCAGTAAAAATTTGTGATTTATTCCTTCGGATTCTAGAACTCTAGCTCTGTTTCTTGAGGTACTTTATGGAAGTTTTCACCTAGGGAATCTCTTGAGAATAAAGAGACTCATGAGTAGCAAATCCCCCTTCTCTACATCTGTTATAGGTTATTATTTTAGTAGATCATATTTTGTGAGATTCTAGGACTTATGTACAACATTATGATGTATATTTTAGTAGTGTACTACATGTCACTCACACATTTATTGATTGTACTGTAGAATCATAGTACTATATGTATCTTCAACTTCATAAAGTTTGATTGCCTTTGTGTCATCTATATATTCATGGTTGAGTAGTGTTCTATATGTTCACACATGCAATGTTTTGTATCTCTTATCTTGATCTACGTTTCTTGGAGGTTCATTGATTCTAGCAAACACCAATTCATGTTCAACAGATTTTAAAAATTCAACATGCTTTAGGAGTTCTTCATCATCATGTTCATGTCTTCATGAGACATCTTTTCAGGTCTTATCCTTTGATATTTCTCTTTTTTGGAGAGGGGTTTTGTTCCCATTAGGTTTTCTCCTCTTTCTCCATTTATGAGATCATTATTGTACATGATTACCTTATCGGGCCTTATTTTCTAGAGTCATTTTTTTAGTGTTTAGCTTACTCCATAAGTATTTCTTACGGGTGGTTTTAGTGTGAAAAGAGGTATTATTAAACTAGTTAGATTCTAGCCTACTTAAAGTAGAGTCATATTCACACTATGCTTAATCTCACTTAGAGGTTATCTACTTTTATCTCACCTCATGTAGCCTCACCAAGTTTCTCAACACTTGTCCATAGAGTTCTACACTTGTTTCATACTTGGAGGGGTAGTCAGAGTTTGACTCCTACCTTCTCACCTCTTCTTGTTTTTCTTTATAAAAAGACTCATTTGTACATTTCTACACCTCACATGCTTATGATATTTTCTCACTTTGTATATGTTCATAGATAAACTTTTACTTTAGTCTTAGACTATAGAGTTTTGAAAAATTCAAATTTCTATTGGGTTACTAATTTTAAGATAAGGGGTAGTCTAGGTTTATTTTAGAAAATTAAAGAAAACGATAAAGAAATAGAGATTAAAAAAATAAAGAGGGCATTTGATTTGAGTCTTAAATTCACTATGATGGTAATCACACATTGATTTTAACAAATTTCAAATGTAATTAATATTTTTCATTAATTTTCACATCAAAAATCAAAATTTTCCAATTGTGATATAGAATTAATGTACAAATTTGAAAAAAAATACTAACAAGTTGTGTTATTTATTATTTAAAAAAAAAAATCATTTCATTTTTCTTCCTTATCTTTATTTTAATTATTTTATTTCCTTTATTTTTCTTCCTCTTTCTTTCTATCCTTCCTCTTTCATATTCCTACGAATAATATTCTATTTTAATTCCCCTACTTTTATAAAAAAATAAAATTACTAATGAGATAACTTAAAATGGTATTGAATCAACTAATTTAGGATTTTATTTGCTTTTGAATTAAAATCACATGCTAAGTGTTTTTAAGGATGAAAGTTACATGTCCACTTGAGATGCAAGAAATGATCATATGATAATGCAATTAATATTACAATCTATCTATTAAATTTAATCTAAATAACTAACTATCTAGAAATTTCAAAAAAGTCTAGAAACTTAACTTGAAATTTCAAATTATTAAAACCCACGTTGTATAATATTTTTTTTCTTGAATTAATATTATTTACTATTTACCTTGACATAAATATCAACAAAATACAATTTCAATATAATAAGAAATGTTTGTCATTGATACATATTCGCAATTCTATATGTTAAAATGTAATATCAATACAATATTACACAAATCTTAAGGTTGATATCCTCCTCCTCTCTTATTACAATTTTGATAACATTTTGATGAAAAAAAAATTTCGAACACTTTTTTTTTTAAGTATAATAAAATTAATTTTTTAATAACATATAATTTTCTAAAAAATATAACCACTCAAATCCATTTTTAAACGGACCATTTTCTTACTAATCACCCTTGGAATCAAGACCATAACCAAAAATTTCAACATCATTGATAAGAGAATGATTTACAATATTTCCTTAACAAGACCCTAGATATATAGGATGGAATCAAAATCTTTTAACACTCTTCGAAGACGTCCAACTTATACACGGCCAAATGAGATCTCAATCCTTTTCACATCTATAAAAACAATCATAAGAAAAAAAACTTAAAATTCACATCAACTTCAGCTTTCCTAAGCAATCAATTAAATACTCCTCTTGAGGAACCCTTCACTACTGGGAAGTGAATGCCAAAGAATAGGATTCAATCCTCTACAACCTCGCAAAGTTAAAAAGACAAAAAGCTGTTAAAAACATCTTAGAACATAGTTTTTCTCTTATAATAATAATTATTGATTTTTTTAATATCAAAACAATATATTTGCACGTTCATTTTTTTTATAAATATAAGTTCAAATAAATGGAGATTATAGGATGCATATTTATTGATTTCAAATAATGATAGTGGTTACAACTACTTGTTGGTATGTGGCAATTAATCAAGCAAATTTTGTACACTTGTAATGTATCCTCATCGAGGTTTGGAGTCGGGTCGGGCTCCAAGTGGGGGTTCAAAGGTGGCAGCCCCCAACAACAGCCGCCCCGATAGTAGGATAGTAGGGGTTCTGCGGCATAGCCCCTGAAAATATTTTTTTTGTTAACATGTCAAGGATTTCCCGTGAACACATCAAATGAAGAGAAAACATCTTTGTAAAAACCCTAATTCTAGAAACTTCCAAAAAACTTGTTATAGGAACTTCCAAAAACTTGTTATAAGTGGCTGGGATGTATGTTGCAGTATGGAGTTCACAAGATTGTAATCTATTTTTCACTGGATAATAAAATCATTGGGTGGTTGAGTTTCTGTGGATGTAATTCATATTGGGTGAACCATGATAGAATTCTGTGTTGATCTCTTTTGTGTTATTCTTCATTTTTATTTTTAAGTTATTTAATCTCCATATAATAATTAATGTTTATTGCTCCAATCTACCTGAATCCTAGCACCACTATCTTTTTAATCAAACTTTCTTTCAAAAAAAAATAAGTGTCTATATTATCATTTATAAAATAGTACTACATATATTCACCACCCAAAGAAACACACCTAGAAAGTCCAAATGAAGCACCAAGCCAAAACAAAACAACATTATATAAAACCATAGCAAGAACAAAACACTAAATGGGAAAAGTGGATCGTAGTTAAAATTCCATTTATTATTCTCTCAAAAGATGGAAGTGAGAACCTATAAAGTTTCCTGACTAATGTATGTTTAATACATGCATAATGGATGATGCTGTTAGAGGTGGGAAACTACTAATGGATTTTACATTCTCTTATTCTCTATGCTTAGCATTCTCAAGATGCATCATGGAGTATGATCCCAAACATTAATGAAAAAATTACAGTTACACACAATTACAATCCAAAAATCTCAACACTAATAATTTTACGAACTTTAATAGAACCAAAAAAAGCAGACTCCTCTGCTATTTCAAAACTGTCTGTCGCCAAGTGAGGTTGTAGACCACATCAAGAACCACAAGGCTGCCAATAAAAAACAGGAAACCCTATAGATAAATTTGCATGGGAGGAGCTTTCACTCATACGTCGTTTTAAAGGGCTTGTACGTTTTCAAATCCTGGATGACACCTTCAATTGCCGCAACTGCAGCTGCTACGGAGAGAAGGAAACAAACACCGCTCAAGGCCTTCAACATCAACCACTTTGACGAAAAACGCGAAATCTTCTGTTGAACAATGTACATTTCCACTGGGAAATAGACTGTCAATGGCCAAAATCCTGCTGCCCCCAAGAGTGCCACAACATCGTTGAAAAATGGCAGAAGCATTGAAATAACTGTGGTTGTGATCACAAAAACTGTTCTCCAGACCAGTCTGAAAAGACTAAGCTTGTAGATTCCACACTTGGGCAATTTAACATCGTATTCCATGTGAAGAAATATGCTTTCTGGCCACTTGTTGAAGCACCACTTTTCAATAAAAGCAAACAGAGGTTGTACAAAAACCTGCACAAAACCAAAACAATAAAAAGTTTGTTGTATGAAGCAAGTTTAAACAGCACACTTAAGCTTTGATTTGTTTAGATGATTTATCTTAAATTTCATTAGCTTTTACATGCTTAAAGAGCACACTCTAAATTTTGATTCAATTAGATGACTCATCTAAATTACATCAGCTTCTCCAATAAAATCCATAGATTCCATACATTATTGTGATTTCAAATGAACCACAATCAAAAGTAAACTTAAAGGAGATTTCACAAAAAAAAATACTTACTTGATAGGCTCCAACGAGGTGAACAATAATACATATATTGGCAATGTCAATGAGCCAAAATGGCTCATAAAAGCCAAATCCAGTTAGAAAGTTGCCCGGAGCATGGTTCCCAAAAGCCGCATATCCCAGTAAACCGCACAACAGGTAGAAGATGGTTGTCACACTTACACCAATTGCTGTAGCTTTCTTCATTGTTTGGTTCTCTGCTGGAGGTGATTTTACAGTGTCCTTCACCATATTTACAACTTTGAGTCTTCAGAAGTGAGGCAGAAAAAAGAGGTTATGAATTTATGCAATATAATGAAGGTTAGGATGCCATACCTGGATCTCAATTAAAATGGAGGAGTATGAATAAGCAAAAGCAATATTTCCTAGAGCTTGGAAGACATTCCAGAACTTTTGGGCTTGAGTGACTGTACCTATGGGCACTCCTGTAAGAGTCCCATGGAAGTTTCCTTCTGTAATTTCACATCAGATTATGATAGGTTATGAACAGGCCTCTGTATTTTATATTGGAGGTCACATTTTCAAATAATGGAGTTGACATTTGGGTAGACTAAATGAAGGCATACCTGAAACTTTGCCAATAGCAAGGCCGAGTCCTATTGAAGAATAAGTGAATGACATAACCGCAGCAACTATAGAAAGCCACCAGAGCTTGTCAAAGTCAGGTACTTGACATAAAATAAGCTGTAAGATTCCAAATAGAATCATAAAAGGGTTGTTATTGGAGTGGCATGGAGCTTCCCTCCCATTGTCATGGAAACAACTCGACCGCTTGATAGCCCTGAGATTGTCCAACAATGGTCAATTACTTTAATATCTATGTCAAAATATAAAAACATGGATTTAATTGCACATATAAAAATTTATACTCAATGTTTTTAAAGTTTTTCCATAGATATATTTTTGATGAATAAGTGTCTAAATTATTTTTTACAAAATAATAGTGCATATATTAAAAAAAATAGGTGATTATAAAATCACACTTTTAGAGTCCAGAGGGTTATAGTTTGGAACATAAAACAGAGAAATACAATGTGGCTAGATGACTAAAGCAGTAACAGATGGGAAAGGAAGAAGATCCAAATCATCCAATTGTTCCCATACATCAGTAGAATCCAGAGTGTCTACAAGACTCCATAATCATCATCAAGAAATAGAAGCCAAAAAAATTATGATTCAAATATAAGAACATCTCATGCTAATAGATTTTATTTCTGAGATTTGTAATAAAATCTTACGTCATACTGATAGATGCCGTGATTGTGTAGCCAATAGCAGTTCCGTATAGATTGGCATACTGTGTCAAGCCGCATAGCCATACCTGTGTGCTTCCTGAGATTAAAGAAATATTATGTGAGCATTCAACATTCCTCCAAGTAAAATGTTGACCAAATTTCAAGAAAAGATTTTGAATAGACTGAAACCAGTTCGAAGCACCAACACATTCTGTTCACAAACCTAAATTGGCTTTGACGGCATCCATGTATGTGTAATTTCTTTTTCCTTTGACTGGATCAGGAGATCTGTAACAGTCTGTGAGTAAGGTGGAGGTATAGAAAGTGACGAAGGAGAAAGCAATGAGAGCTAGAGGTCCGATCACCCATCCCAGTTGAGCTGTAGCCCATGAAAGTGACAGCACTCCTGATCCTATTACTGCTGTGATTATATGAGCACTCGCAGTCCATAAGGTGCCTGTGTTTCATGTATACAAACATCATCACTGAATTATTGAGCGTGATCTGAAATGTTGATTAAAAACATACATAATTAATTTCAAAATAATCTTTTGAATTAAATTAGCCAGTTTTACCTGTACGTTTAGACCGTCCATCGTCATCACAATCTTTTAGAATTGGCATTTTGATGTGATATTCAGCAGACTTATCAGATGCACTGGATGTTGCTATCTGCAGTGAAGCCATTTGAGGACCCTCTCGATTCATACTGGAAAATCTCCTAGTTATTCCTGTGGGCTGGTCTCTTATCTTTTCAGCTCAGATTACACAGACTGATGATATGTACTTAGGGCTATATATAAGTACGTCAAGGAATTACTTACAATTATTTATAAGTATCAAAATCTAGACAGATCCATTTGTTGTAGTTGTTCTTGTGGGCCGGTCTCTTATCTTTTCAGCTCAGATTACACAGTCTGATGATATGCATGCAGGGATATATATAAGTTCATCAAGGAATTATTTATAAGTATCCAAATCTAAACAGTTCCATATTTAAAATTCTGTATATACTTTCATTGGACTTTTCGATTGCCAAAAAGCTTTCTTACCTAATTATCGAATATTTTGAACAAGAGCTTTCCTACCTAATTATGCGATATTTTGCATTTTGTCAGGTGAAGGAAATGCTTCTGTTCAAAGATCGTGACTCCTGAATAGACTGACTCTGTTTCACGTCCACCTCTAAGAGATTTGGCACCATATAAAGCAGGAAGAAGACAACCATTATAATTGAAATGCCAATCAAGATAATACGTCTGTCTCGATGGAAAAGATTGAGAGCAATGAAGTATGCGATCAGTTTAGATTAAAATAAAGATAGCAAATCCAGTACAATCTACGCATGGCTACGAGGAATGGATATGTTCATTGCGTTGATATCATAGTAAAAAAAACTAAGATCTTGTGAACGTCGTATCCAAGGTTGACAAGAAATCTTATAGATATTTTAGATTTAGTTAGGTTTATATATATAAAGTCTTTGTCATATATCTTATCTTAGCAGCATGTATATTTTTTATATCATATTAATGTTTGTATAGTTATATTTTATTTATACATGTTTTTCTTATATGTATTTATTTTATTTTTTAAAGGATAAATATGTTAATTGAGAGTAAAAGAAGATTAAACAAAAAGATTTTCATATAACAATAGCTATCAATAAAGTTTGAAGGATAAAAATTTAAGATTTTGAATGTTACACCATCTTCAAAAAAAATTTAAAAATCAACTAAAACAAAGAATCCCAAAGAAATACAAGCAAGAATGATCAAGTCAAATAATTATGAAGAAGTTGATAAAACTACAAAGCTTTAATAGTAGAGAAGAACTTTCATTTCATGACATTCTAGTTGCGACTAACATCAAAGGACCATCTGGGAAAAACAAAATTTATAGCATTACATTCTCTATGAATGTCAACAAAAGAAATGGAATCAAAATTCAAGGTAAGGGGAACAATTTGCTTTGCTAATGATTCCAACCTCCAAGAAGACTTGTGAAGCTTCTATTTATTCAAAAGGGAGACAAAGATCACAAAATCAATCTTACAAATAATCTTGTTTCAACTTAGTTTGCAAGATGTCTCAAGCACCACAAGGATAGCTTAAGTCTTCATCTAATTATTAGTGTCAAACCTCATAGTAGAAGAGAAAAACAAATGAATATAACCAACACTATCATGTCACCAATCCTAGTAGCACTCAAATTGCCTCAAGAAGAACCATCAATATTAATTATGAAATGTTTTGGGAGTGAGGTGACCATTTACCAACTATAAACAATATTGTTCCAAAACTTGTGTAGGAGAGGGGGACCAACCACGTTCAAGACCCCAGGTCACAGAAAGCCGAGAGTGGAAGGCTGCCCTAACATACCTCAGTCTAAAGGGATGCTTCAAATGAGGGACGAAAATAATGAGGACTATAAGGTCCTTCAACCACTCTATAGACCTGAGATTAAAAATGGGGCTAGGCAAGCTAGTTTTCGGGTTTAATATTGTACCTCAAGTAGCTCTCTGTCTGAGGATGGAAGTGCAATTCTAAGACAAAAGTGTGGCGCACTAGCATCTCTCAAGTGTGTTGGCATTCGTATGAACAAAGGACTAGAAAGACAGTAAGAATCGTCAGAAAAAAAGTTGACGACCTAGCTAGTGACTTCTAAAGGAACGAAAAAACATAATGAAAAAATAGAAAAGGTACAAATGGATATGATATAGTAAATATATTAAAGCTAGGGTGACAAAAATAATTTCACAAAAGAGCTTGTTCGCCAGCTAGCTCCAAGCTTTCTTCCACCTGCACACAAGAAAGAGGGAAAATTGTTGGGGGCTGTATAGGGGTCTGCCTTAGTCAGACCCCCATTTTGGTGTTTCCACCTCCATGGACATCCAAGATAGCAACGAGAGAGAAAAATATGATAAAGGAGGAAAGAAAGTAAAAAAAACAATAACACTATAAAACAGTGATGTTCTACTCAACCAAATTATAGAGGAGAGGAGTGAAAATGCTTACCACCTCCACCAAGAGCTGACTAGCTAATGTAGGAGAAAAGAGAGGACTCAAGCCCCTACTGCAATGGTGTGTTCCACACTTTCTCTACAGAGTTGATGGAGTGTTGTTGCTACTTCTATGGAGTGCCAAAGTGCTACTTGGGAGTGAAATGAAGTGATTGAAGTGAAGAGAATGAAAGAAATGATGTAAAAAGGATGTCAAAGAGATGAGTTACATGAAGAAATAATCTTTTTGAAAGAAGAATGAGCAATAATAAGGCATTTTTGGGTCGGTTGGTCAAAGAGGGATGTTATAATTCATTCCCAATAGGAAGTGTAATGCCTCTTCCAAATTCAGATGCAAGAATCCGTCAGAGACATAAGCACACTGCGTGAATGTCTGCACGTCGCACAAGTATCCCCGATAGTTATTCTTCTACTAACGCAAAAGATGAATGCCAAGTGGAATGAAGGTAGCTTGCTGATGTGGAATTTTTCCTTCGGATTTGGTTTTCTAAGGTGAGGAAGTGGGTAAGTGCACCAATCTGTGACACAAGTTTGATGCCAAATTTCAAAAAAAAACCCGTAATAGGCCATATTCGCTCGCCAAATTTGAAAAGTGCCACATTTGGCGAACGCCGAATTTGGCGCTCTCCAAATGGCTTTACCATTTGGCGAGCACCAAACGGCTTGAATTTTGCAATCAGTGAACAAATGTGAGTTCTCTTTCTTTTTGCAATGAATTTCGGAATGCATTTTTCTAAACTCTTTTATTTTCGCTTTCTCTTCCAATATATACATGAAATAAACATTTAAGTATAAGTTTACATTTACATATGGACATTTACTTTCTTATACTTTAAGTTATATTACATGTATATAGGCAGGATGTTTGAGAGTGGTTTCAGATCTCTAGGAATTATAATGCAAATTCTAGATTTTGGAAGATCTTAAAAATTTCAGACCTAGTCAAATTTCAGTAATCAACAATTCAAATTTCAGTAATCAGGAGGTCAACTTTTAGCAGTCAGCAAATTGTATCAACTTTCTCTCTCCTTCTCTCTACTCTCTATCTCTCCACTCCCTCTCTCTCTCTCCCTTGCTCTCTCTCTCTCCTCTCTCTCTCTCACACCCCTCTATCTCCTCCCTACATCTGCCTCCCCTCTCCCCTCTCTCTCTCTTTACCTACCTCTCCCTCCATCACTTTGTATCTCACTTATGTCTCCCTCCCTACCTCTTTCCCTCTCTACTCTCTATCTCTCCTCTCCCTCCCTCTACCTACATCTCTCTATCACTCTTTATCCCTCTCTTCCCCCACTTTCTCTCTAAATCTCTCCTCTCTATCTCATAATTCTCTCTCCCTCCCTCTCACTCTCCCCTCTCTATCTCTCTCTCACACACACAAACCTCTATCTCCCTCGCTAACACTCCCTCCCTCCATCCTTCCCTCTCTACTTCTCCCTATCTCTCCTCTCCCTCCCTCTCTCGACCTCACCCTCCCTCCACTTCTTTTTGTCTCTCCTCCCAATCTCTCTCACTATTGTTCCTCCCTCCCTCCCCCTCTTTCTCTCTCAATTGATCTTTTTCTCTATCTCACCATTCTCTCTCTCTCACTCACACACACACACCTCTATCTCCCTACCTATCCCTCCCCTTTGTACTCTTTATCTCTCCTCTCACTTTCCCTCTCTATACATACCTCTCCCTTCATCACTCTCTCTCCATCCCTCTCTATCTCACTTATGCCTCCTTCCCTACCTCTTTCCCTCTCTACTCTCTATCTCTCCTCTCCCTTCCTCTACCTACCTCTCTCTCTATCTCTCCATCCCTCTCTTTCTCTCTCACTCTCTCCTCTCTATCTCACCATTATCTCTATCTCTACCTATCACCCCCTCCTCTCTAAATCACCATTCCCTCTCTCCCAGTTTCCATTCTTCCCTCTCACTCCCTCCTCTCTAAATCACCATTCTCTCTCTATCCCACTTTCCCTCATTCCATCTCTATGTCTCACTTATCCTTTTCTACCTCTCCCTCCCTCCAACCTCCCTCTCTCTCTTTATCTCTATTTATCATTCTCTCCTTACCTCTCTACTCTCTATCTCACCACTCTCTCCATCTCACTCTCCCTCCTTCCCTGTCTCCCTCCTATCCATCCCTCTCTCCTTCCCTCTCTACCTACCTCTCACTCCACTACCTACCACTCTCTCCCTCACCCATCTTTCTCTCTTACTCTCTCCTTCCCTCTCTACTCTATATCCCTCCCCCCTTCCCTCTCTAATCTATTTCTCTCTCTCCCCCTTCCTCTGTCCCCTCATTTTCTCTCCTCTAACTCTCTCTCCCTCTCACACACACTCACCTCTATCTCCTCCTTTCCTCTCACACTATCCCTCCACTCTCCACTTCTCTCTATCTATAATCTCTCTCTACATCTCCTTCCCTCTATATTTATCTTTATCTCCTCTCTTTCTCTCTTTACCCACTTCTCCCTCCATCACTCTATATCTCAATCGTGTCTCCTCTCTCTCTCTCTCTCTCTCTCTCTCTCTCTCTCTCGCACACACACACACCTCTATCTCCTCCCTACTTGTCCCTCCCTCCCCTCTCTAATTCTCTCTATCTCTCCTCTCTCTACATCTCCTACCCTCTCTACCTATATTTATCTCCCCTATCCCTTTTTTTACCTACCTCTCCATTCATCACTTTCTATCTCACCTATGTTCCCCTGCCTACCTAGGGTTGAGGTATTAAGGGTCAAGGGTTGATAATTGAGGGTTGAGGGTTTAATTTATAGGGTAGAGGGTAGAGGGTTTAAGGGTCAAGGGATTAAGGGATTAAGGATTGAGGGATTGCGGTATAGAGTTTACTTGGGTTTAAGGGTTTAAGGGTTGAGGGTATAGGGTTGATGGTAGAGGGTATTGGGGTGAGGGTTGAGTGTTTAAGGGTTTAAGGGTTGAGGGATTAGGGTAGAGAGGGAGGGAGAGATGGAAGGAGAAGTGAGATAGAGAGGAGAGAATAGGAGAAAGGGATAGAGATATATGAGGGTTGAGGATCTAATGTATAGGATAGAGGGTTGAGAATTGAGGGTATAGGATTGATGGTTTAGGGTATTGGGTTGAGGGTAGAAGGTAGAGGGTAGAGGGTAGAGGGTAGAGGGTAGAGGGTAGAGGGTTGAGGGTAGACGGTAGAAGGTTTAAGGGTTTAGGGTTGAGGGTAGAGGGTTTAGGGTATAGGTTTAAGGGTATATGGTTGAAGGATTAGCATTGAGGGTCTAATGTATAAGGTAGAGGGTATAAGGGTTCAGGGTTTAGGGTTTAAGGGTTGAGGATTAAGGGTTCAGGGTTGAGGATTGATGGTTAAGGGTTTAATGGTTTAGGGTTTAAGGGTTGAGGGTCAAGAGTTTAAGGATGAGGGTAGATGGTTGAGGGTATAGGGTTGATGGATTAGGGTTCAAGGTCCAACATATAGGGTACAAGGTATAGGGGTTGAGGTTTTAGGGTTAAGGGTTTCGGATTGAAGGTAGAGGGTTTAGGGATGAGGGTTTAAGGGTTAAGTGTTTAGGGATTAGGGTAGAGAG
>CM021104.1:43697811-43758725 GCA_007115665.2 Sequoiadendron giganteum | reverse complement strand
GCCATACCTTCACATGAAAAGTCCATAATGACATCTAAAGTTGCTATTCCCCCACAAAATCATTCACCTCCTCCATCTCCTAAATCTATTTTGGGTTCCTACATCCCAAAAATCACTATCCCAACTCCTCCATTATCGCCACCCTCTCCATCCATTCCTTCACCTATCTTTTCACATCCACCACAAGTGCCAATGTTGGTCTTGAACACCTTCCCCTATCACACCTCCACTCCATCATTCCATCCATACACTTTTCAACCCCCCATCCACTATCCCCCCTATCTCCCCCATCCAATCCCTTTAATCCATCCTCTTGCATAATCCATCCCTGCTACTAAGGTTGTACCAACGTCCACTAGTCACTTTACACATGGGATCTTATTACCTCATATGGAACTTGCTGCTTGAGTCCTTCATCCATATCCTTATCAACTATCCTCTAAAATCCGCATATCCATCTCCCTATCTTTATCCATCTTCGTCCACATCCTACTCCAAAAAAGAAAAAAAAAAATTAGAAAAATACAAAAAACAAAAAAATAATAAAGAGAAAATCATTCGTCCAATGGTGAAAACTTGGCAAACAAGCACCTTGGATAATTACCATGATGAAAACTTGGCAAACAAGCATCATGCGTAAATTCCCCATCTTGTCCCTTCCACGATTGGGGGCAACATCCACTTACGCATTCCTTTCCTCCATCTCCTACATCTGCCTATCTTCTGCATCCTATCCATCCTATCCCATTTATCCCACTTCCTCCCTCTTCCTTGTGATCTTGATAAATGTAGGGGAAAACCTATATACATGCTTTGGACACCTCTTGGCATATATTCCCATCCATACACTATCATATTCCTTATCCACCTCTATCTATCTTCCATTGCCCATCTCACTCCCTTATCCACCCATCTTGCTATCCCCCTTGCCTCGTCATGCATGACACATATAGAGTGGGGGCATCTCCTTATTTGCAATTGGGTCCTTGGAGACATCATCCATCCATTCCGCTAGGTAATCCTCTCCATCTCCCCATCCTCTCATCCCCTAGTCATCTTCCTATCTACCCATCCACTAGTCCTTTTCCATATTTTCATCCTTATCTCCTCATCTATTTATCTATCCAGTAATCCATGTCATCTTTCTGAATCCTTATCCTTCTATCCATATATCCTAGCATCTTTATATCTCCCCATCTTTATCAATCCATCCATTTTCCTTCCATCTCATAATCCCTTGTCATTGGTCTCTAGCTATAGGCTACCCTCATGCAATCCAATGACTTGATACCTCACTCTCATCATTCCTATCTATTTCTCACATCTTTCCAATCTTCATCACTCATCTACCCATCATCTATCCACCTATCCTAGCATCTTCTTTTCCTTCCATCTCATAATCCCTTGTCATTGGTCTCTAGCTATAGGCTACCCTCATGCAATCCAATGACTTGATATTTCACTATCATCATTCCTATCTCTTTCTCACATCTTTCCAATCTTCATCACTCATCTATCCATCATCTATCCACCTATCCTAGCATCTTCTTATCCATCCATCCATTTCCCTCTATTATCCCTTGTCATTGGTAACTAGCTCTAGGCTACCCACATGCAACCCAATGCCATTCACATCATCATTCATCCCTCCTATCTATTTACCACATCTTTCTCACATCTTCATCACTCATCTATCCATCGTCTCACCTCTCAAATTCATATTCTAATGATCTGAATTACCTATCCCATCCCTGAGCTTCACATCCTACATATCTTACACATATCAACCATCTTCCTATCCAATCCTACAAGTCTATCTTGTCTCATCATATCCACTCCATAATTTTATCCATTTATCTTGGTCATCTCATCATCCCTTATCCATTGTCTACTGTCAGTCTCTGGTCCAACTACGTTTCCCCTGCGCTTTCATGTAGGCACGATCGGTCATTTGATTCGCCTCCAGGGTTCTATCTTTTGTCTGCCTTGTCCCTTCCATCGTCTATCTTTGGCCTTGTGTCGAGCTACGTGGCCCCTGCACTTTCACATAGACAAGGTCAATCATTTGGTCCGCCCCCTGGGCATTTTTTCCATCTGATCATTGTCTTCCATCGAGGTCTTCATTTTCCTCTTTCCACTTTTATCCATGGTCTCTTATCGAACTACGAGGGCTCTGCGCTTTCACGTAGGCAAGGTTGATCTTTGATCAACCCTCGAGCCCCTAGGTCTTTAGGGTTTTTATTGCCTTTTGTCCTATCATCCTGTCATCATGTCATCTTCTCGTGTCATCAAGTATGTCCCTATCTGAGCTAGTGCTTATCAAACAACAGTCATCTATATCACAAGATCCAATCAGTTTCTGGTATCCTACGTCATGTTGATCTTTTAATTTAGTTCTCCACCTTTGGTCTCAACATGATGTATCCTTCCTAATAGATCGCATCAACCCCATCCATCATCTTGATCCTATGGCAAAGGATGTTTCAAACTTGATTGTGATCTTTTGATGTTTTTGACATTTTGTTTATCATTTGAGCTCCCTATCATCACTTGTCATGATCGCCTTGATCTATCATATCATGGTGTGCTTTGACTAGTAAACATAGGGGCGTATCTTGATCTTTTTTTATGTTTTTGTCTTCTTGGTTGTCCCACGTAGTACCCACCAAGACTCTTACGGTCTTGTGTTATGCTAGGGCATCCTTTTGTGCTTGTGGTTATCCCAATACCAGGCCCGACCACTGTCTTTATGAATTTGGGGTGTTGGAATAGCCTTCTTGTCTGTTATGTTTGTTTTATGCATTAGACACTAATTCGTCTTGGTTTACATACCCCGACACCCGGTGTCTTATGCTATAGAAAAAATTAGTGCTCTATGGATGGCAAATTGCATTAGGATTGCATTTCATTTTCGATTCCATCATCTTGCATATCTCCCCCATCCTCATCCATTCAAATAATCTAATCACACTCTTGGTTTTTTCCTTGCTACAAGCCTTGATCCAATCATCCTCATCATCCTCATCATCCTCATCATCATCATCATTATCATCTCTGGGATGTACCCTTCCCTATCCTTGTGTTGTTCTAGGATGTATCCTTCCCTCATCAACAACACCCTCATCAAGATGTACCCTTCCCTATCCTTGTGTTGTTTTGGGATGTATTCTTCCCTCATCAACAACACTCTCATCAGGATGTATCCTTCCCTATCCTTGTGTTGTTTTGGGATGTATCATTCCCTCATCAAACAACACTCATCCTCATCCTCATCCGGATGTATCCTTCCCTATCCTTGTGTTGTTTTGGGATGTATCATTCCCTCATCAACAACACTCATCCTCATCCTCATCCTCATCCTCATCAGGATGTGTCATTCTCCATCCTTGTGTTGTTTTGGGATGTCTCATGTCCTTATCAAACAACACTCCATCAACCATCCACTCAACCTGGCTTGTCGCTTGACTGGGAAAACATCATATGTGTCCTTGAATCCATTTGTGCTCACATTTATCTCTCATCACTTATCATCATTTCTTATCCATCAACTTACATCATCATCTTCATATCCCCTTTCATCATCTCATCTCTCATCTGTTCCCACATCCCTTCATCTTTCATCACTCATCCGCCCCTCTGCAACACTCTAGAGGGTGTATTCGCACTTCTGCAGCAATCCAGAGGGCGTATTCACACTTCTACAGCAATTAGAGGGCATATTGTCATTTCTGCAATAATCCAGAGGGCTTATTCGCACTTCTGCAGCAATCCAGAGGGCGTATTCACACTTCTGCAGCAATCAAGAGGGCGTATCCGCACTTCTGTAGCTTGCCTGGGGCAACATCATATTTCTTTTGTGATCACCATCATATTTCTTTTGTGCTCGCCTTTATCTCCCATCGCTTATCATCATTTCTTATCCACGAACTTACATCATCATTTTCATATCTCCTTTCCTCATCTCATCTTTCATCCTTTCCCCCATCTCTTCCTCCTTCTTCTTCCTCCTCCCCCCACTTTCTTTCTTTCCTCTTCCCCCTCCCTCTTTCCTCTCGCCTACTGGGGCGAACCCGCCCTTGGTCTACAGCTGGGCAGATCCACCCCCTGTAGCGGGGCAGACCCGCCCTCAGCTTGCCGAGGTGAACCCGCCCTCGACCTACCAGGGCGAACCTGCCCTCGGCCTGCAACGGGGCGGATCCACCCCCCTGCAGTGGGGTGGATCCACCCTTGGCCACCTAGGGCGGATCCGCCCTCCCGGGGTGAACTCGCCCCGTCCCGGGGCGTACCCACCCTCCCGAGGTGGACACGCCCCTTCCCGAGGTGAACTCACCCTCCCAGGGCTAACTCGCCCCATCTTGGGGTGAACTCGCCCCTTCCCAGGGCGTACTCGCCCTCCCAGGGTGAACACGCCCTCCCGGGGTGAACCCGCCCTCCCAGGGTGAACTCACACCTTCCCGGGGCATAAGCGCCCTCCCAGGGTGAACTCGCCCCTTCTGCAGTGGGGCACATTCGCCCCTCTGTAGCACTTTTTCTCCTTTTTCTTCCCGGGGCCGCCATTTGCAAACCGTGCGTCGGATTGACTTCATTCAAAAGGAAAAGTTGCTTATTTTTTTGAGATCTTTCCAACCATACCCTCCATTTCTTTCTATTGAGATATTTTTTTTTTGGGACCCCTCTCTTTTCCCTCCCCTTTTAAAAGGTATTTTTACCTTTTATTTACCGTTTTATTCCTCTAACTAATCCCTTCCCTTCTCGGTGCCGCTATTTGCACCCCGTTTGTCCAATTGACTTCGTTCATAAAGAAAACTTGCCTAATTCTTTTCCCTCTTTCCAACTATACCATCCATTTCTTCCTATCGAGAGGTCACCTGAGACCCCTCTCTTTTCCCCCGTTGCCCTCTCGAGGGGGCATACCTACCCTTCACATTTACCATTTTTTCTGACTATAATCAACACCTTCCACGATTGGGGTATCTTCATCCATTCCTCATTAATTGAACGACTCATCCTCTTTCGGTCACTTCTTCTAGTCATCTGCACTTTCTTTTCTTCGAAGCACTATTATTCTAACGATACTTCGAAGAGGGGAAAAATGTAGACATCTAAATTTGACCACTTCTACATGGTCAAAATCATCTATTATATTCATCTATTCCATTAACAGTGATTAAATAATTTATTTAATCACTATTTTATTTTCTGCCTAAGGTTCCTAAAGTATCTAATTAAATAAATTAAATACTTTACCTTACCCCCTTGTCTTCTCTTCTCTAAATTAAATAAACATGACAAATTATTTAATTTAGTGATTTAACCCATTTGGATTAAAATCAATTTTTAATTCCTTTTTTCTCTCTCCTTGTCACATTCTCCATAACCCTCTTCTAAGCCGGATTAAATTGATTAATCTATGATTAGGATGTGCACCACTTAATCAAGATTAAGTGTCACATCCTCCATAATCTCCCACTTGCCTCTAATCTCTCATTAATTACCTTAATCATGTGTTTGCACAACCTTAATCAGAATCATTAGCCACATTTGGCTTACCTTTTCTGGTCAACCTTCCCACTTACCATTTTTGGTATGGACTCCCTTCCCCATGTGAATTTTTTATTCACATTTATTCAACCAAGGTTCCCCTCTTCCCCATGTGAATTTTTAATTCACTTTTATCTTCCCAAGGTCTTCCCCATCCCCCATGCAAGATTCTAGAAGCCTTGACTTGTCACTTCACATGTGCCAAGGGCTTCTAGAACCTTGGACTTGTCACATCACCCACATGTGACAAATCTCCAGCTTTTTGGAGACCCTCTCTTATCCACTAGATTCTTCCAATCATTGTGAATTTTTAATTCACTTTTATTCCTCCAAGGAATCTTCTCATCCCCCAAGATCCACCTCATTTCCACATCACTCCACCCTAAGACATCTCACCTTCCACATGTCAAGATGTGAGGGCTTGTGAGTCCTCAACTCACCATAGCCCTTCATCTTGATCTTTGTTGGATCAATCCCAATCGTTGGATTCTCTAGAGAATTCCAATTAGCCTATAAATACCCCTCATTTCTCTCATTTTAAAAAAATCAAGTCTTTTGCAAATAAACTCTTGCAAAATTTTCATTCAAGCTCTCATCCATTTTAGCAACCATATTACATCAATTCATCTTGCATCCACTTCATTTCATTGCCATCCAAGGAGCACACAAAACTTCAACATCAAGGGCCAACCAAGGAAGCAACAACATGAAGGTATAACAACAATTTATTTGTTTATCTTGCTTTCATATTGTTCATTTTCTTAGGCTAATCATTGAGGTGCCCTATTATCTTGTTGTTTCTCTTTATTGCACTATTAGTTTTATCTAACATTTCACATTTAGGAAGCAGCATTTTATTAGGATCACAGATCTCATAGGATGAAAGCACTTTATAGGTCCTCAGACTTTCAAAGAAGGCACCCCAGGTACTCTCTCATGAGGGAAGCCCGATGTAGGGGACTCCATAGAGTTGAATTGGGAAGTAGCTTCATAAGTGCTCAATCTTGCAAAGAAACATGTTAATCCACAGATAAACCATGTCAGGTTGAAAAGGCCATGCAGGCAGATAGACAGTCACATAGAAAGTCCACAATTTGAAAGCTTTCAAAGAGGTCCCTTGGGAACCCTTCAAAAGAAAAAGGGTCCACTCAAGGGACACACTATTTGAAAATAAAGGTCTAGTTAGGCTGCCCCCAAGCTAGATGCTAATGAATTCATTTGAGAGAAAAGCTTCCAAAAGGGTCCCTTGGGAACCCTTCAAAGGAAAAGAGGTCCACTCAAGGGACGCTTCATTTAAAAGACATCTTCTAGAATAATTTATCGCTGCCGCCAACACACATGGGAGAACAATGCGAGATACTATTGTGTTTCTATAATAGAGAAAGTATGGTCACACACAGTAGTGTACAATCATGAATGGCAATGGGAAAGTAAAGATACAACTGCCACATGAGAAGAAACAACACAATAGAAGGGAGGTGCAAGACTCTTATGAGAAAAATCTTAGAATGGAGAGGATAGAGGTAGACCTCAGTAGCACTTGTCATGTGAAGAAGAAGCGGGTGCATCATCAAATAAATGAGTGATGGCACTTGAATCAATAATTTGTTGTATTTTATCCTTCAAGGCCTTACATTCACTAGTGGAATGGCCAGACACTTGATGGTATGCACAAAAATAATGTTTTTCTTTATCATGTTTATGAAATTTCTTATGTATAGGAGAAGGAAGAGTAATAAAGCGAGCTTTTAGAAGCCACAACAAAATATGAGTTTTCTTATATAAAGAATGAGGAGAAAGAAAAAACCCTTTCTCTTGTGGATAAATGTTTGATTTCTCACAAGAAGAAGACAGGAAGATAGTGGATAATGGTGGATGAGGTTGAGCGGACATCATGTCAACATTCAACCATGGTTTCTTCTTAGATTGTTCATTTGAGCAACCAAGCCCCAAATTACACTTATGAGATGCACATTCTATAAGGACCTAGATTCATTTTTCATTATGCCCACAACCCTTATGCCCATAGCCATATTTAGATTTAATTTTAAATTATGGGCCATAACATGTCAGCAAATATTGAGAAGGAGGAGGATCTTTATAGAGAGAATTATTCTACCAATGGGGATTGCACTCTTCTATGGCATCAACATCAACCTTCTTGATAGGACTACCAACATTAGCCTCTTTAACAAAAGTGTGATCATCTTCCTTAGAAGGAGGAGGATCGATATTAAGGACATTACAAATATTGCTCACATTATCCTATCATACAGAAGAATAATCATCTTTTATAACGGGTATGGAGGATATCATTAGAAGGTTTAGGTGGATCGAGTCGACTTTATATTCCCCAATGTAGGGTTCTATAAAGTCTAAGAACCCCAATCATCACCGACACATGCATTCTTTTGAGAAGTAGAAAGAGAAAACTTAAGATTTCTTTCTTCAGAAGGATCTTCTTTAGGGACATGTATCTCAGGATTATCCTTTGTAATAGGTATTGTAGGAGTAGACACCAACACATTGGAGGATACTGAAGGGATAAGAGTAGGCACAATCAAAACCTAACTAGAAACTGCCATCTCACATAAGTGCATAGCCTCAAGGTCAGCCCTCACTATGACTACTCAATTATTTCAAATAAACATAATAGATTTATGCAAGGTAGACGGGATTGCTCCCATAGCCTGAATCCACAATCTACCAATAAGAAGGTTATATGGTAATTTCTATCGTTCCTAGGGATTTTTGACCGACATTATTGAACCCATGAATGACAAAAAAAGAAGAATTAAGAGAAGATGAATCAATGCTACATACATTGAGTGCTGAACCAACATCAATGAGAGTATGTCTAATGTTGATAGTGTTAATATTAACTATAATAATTAAAGGACCAGCTTGTTTTTGCATATTTGGGGTGGAAGTTTTTGTGGATAGAACATGATATTTGGTGAATCCATATGAATATGAGCCATCAATGCATCAACATCCATCGGCCTAGAAGAGGCACGCAAGAGGATATTTTGCAAGGATTATTAAAGCATACCTTGGTAAACCGAAGTAGATTGAAGCAAGTCCCATGGTGAGATCTTAGCTGGAGTAACTCAAAGTTTCTCGACAAGATCGTAATCACCAAAAGCTTTAGTTGTAGGTTTAGGAGTTGAAGGAAGAATTGGTTGAGAAGGTGGTAAAGAAGCAGGATTATTAAAATTTTGTTTATTCCTTCTAGTATTATAAGTATGGGCTATCACTTTTAAGAGGGAGCCTTAGAAAGATCAGGAGAATCAGTATCAAATGGAACACCATAAATAGAACAAATCCTTGTAGGATCTAAGGACTACTTGGCGTCAGATAAATAACCAGTCTTAGGCCTTTAAGGGGTAGTAGAGACATAGATTACATTTACAAAATCATCACAACTAGTGGAATAATTATTCAAAAAAATATTCTCAACATCGATCCAGGGAGGATCAAATGTGGAAGGAGATTCATCATTCACTAATGTATCATCTCTAGAGGAGAGTGCATTGGAATGAAGAGAAGGAAGAGAAATGTTAAGAAAGCTATCAATGATTTCATCTTCTTGCGACAATATATCCTTCAAAGCAAGAAGAATCGCATGCGAAGGATCAAAGATACAAAGTGACATTGTCAAAGCCAAGTCACTATCACATGCATGAAATGGAACATCATTAACATTTTGAATAAAATTAGAAATTGAACCGATAAAAGAAAATATTAAATTCATTTTGAAAATAGTAAGCTAAATATAATAAATAATGAATAAACAAGTCGGCTGATCCAAAGCAATCTAGGGGTGACAGAACTAGGAAAAACCAAATTTTTTTTAATTTTTTCTGTATTTTCTAGGTTCTAGTAATTTGCATTTTGCAAAGGTGTAAACAGTTTTGAATTCTGAGCATCGAGTCAAAATTTATGACCCCACCAAGTTGGGGTAAATAAATTCTTAGTTGAAAATATTGTAGTTCACATCAGGTTCACCAAAATGTAGAGAAGGGGGATTCGCTACTCATGAGTCTCTTTATTCTCAAGAGATTCACAGGAGGTGAACTGCCCTAAACTACCCCAGGGAATAGAGCAAGATTTCTAGAATTTGAAGGAGTAAATAAAAAATATTTATTAGGAAAACTGATGAGCTCTCGTCCAAAGGATGGTAGTACCAAATAAGGATGATAGTGTGGTGCACTTAAGTCCCAAAGGCGCATTGGTGTCTTGTACGAACCAGAAAGCCAAAATATCCTAGAAAACAACTTAGTGACTACTAACAATCAGATTAATAAGAACTTATAGAATGCAAGAAGGTAATAGAATGTAAAAAAAATGAAATGAAGTAAAGTACAAATGATAAAGTTAAAGAGGATGAGAGATATAAGTGATTGGATTAAACTGTGGTCTTAAATTACTCTTGAAAATGGGTTTGATTTAATGTTTAGAAATGGCTTCCTCAATTCATCCTAAAGTGTCAATCTGGGAACGTAGGCTTGTGAACCGTGTTGTGGCAGTATGTCAAAGAGCTGCAATTAATAAACCAAGGGTTGATGGATGCAAACTAAGGTAATCTGCATTTGAACAGAATTTTGATTGGAAGACTTCTTGTCACATGTGTGACAGGAACTCATGAAGAAATGGTTCTAAAAAAAAAAATAGATTACTAGCACACAACAGAATAGAACTAAAAATCTCTATATAACAGAACGAAAATCTTCCTTGAAATAAGATGAAAATAATCAAAGTTAAACCCTTGAATGTAAATATGCTTTAGATATCAATTGACCATTCAACTTCTTATCTCACAATAGCTTCATTAATCAACATCTAACTATTCTTAATACTGATAAAAAGTGATAGGAAAATTATACACACTGACAAGTATTAAGCAAACCAATAGAGATTAACACAATCACAGAGATGAATTATACAAATAAGAATCTGGTACTTAACACAATAATAATAAATTAATTGAATAACTACAAAATCACAACATACATTACCACATGCATATATCTTATGGAAATATCACCAACAACCATGGAAGTGGGCCCTACCTTTGCCGGCTATTGAGTGATGAAACTCACAAACACAAAATTACTCCACGCTAACTATCATTCATTCAGATTGCAGTAACAAAGTATCAGCAGATATTTAATCGCCAATATCTAATTTCTATTATGTCTATCTTTCTGAGTTTAATCATACACACACACACACACACACACACACACACACACACACACACACACATATATATATATATATATATCGATCATACTATCAGCAAGCAGATAAGTTTGTTTGTTCGTTCGGCCTATCAACCACTCACAAACAAGATTTTATAAAAATGACAAAGGCCACAGGCCACTTATAATGTTAATCTTAAAAAAAATGATCGGTCACTAACAAAGTCTTCCTAATTTTATTTCATCGATCTCTGAGGTCCTCATGCTTGTAGTAGCTTTAACTTCCTTTCAAACTATCTCCTACCATTTGGACATGAAACAATCTAAATTATCATGACTTTCAGTAATTTATTAATCCTGATTTCTTTTCCTTATTTTATTAAATATTAAGGTTCCTTCAGCAAATGGTGACATGAATATGGACAAAGATAGAGATTAAAAATGAAATTATAAGGTAAAAATAATAGAATATTCTTCACCCATCATTTCCCCCCAGCTGGACATTTTGCATGTCCTCATGCGAAGGTTATGAACCTGGTGGAGCTGTGAGTTTGTATAAAGTGCCTTTGAACTCATCGACCCATTGTTGTTGCATTGAATGAACCTTTTATTTGAGTTCCTGAATAGATATATGAGAAGTTGTTACTCTATTAAGTTTAGCTTTGAGTTCACCTATCTCTTTTGCTTGGGAATTGATAGTGGAATCATCTTCTTGTAACAACCCATGTTAGTTTTTTTTTTTTTGTCTATACTTTAGCCAATTCAGCTTTCAGATCCTGAAATTATTTTTTTGTTACACTTGGAGGATCTTCCTCCTCAAATTCCTCTTCAGCTCTAGGTATTTTAGTCTGAAAACTTGTATTCACATCATCAATCAATTCATCTGTCTTCTCATCATCATGTGGGTCAAAAGAAAATGGTGCATCATGCTTTGACTTCTCTTGTTCTACTTTATGGACAATGTCTTCTATCAAGATCTGTATCTAAGGATTATTGTCAACTTTTTCCATTGGATCCTCTAGAACCTGTGCTTCCATCTCTGGAGTCACTACTTTTTCAGCTTCCTATTCCTGATTCATTTCTAGTGGTTTCATAAGCCTAGCATCCCCTATTTTCTCTTGTTGATTTTTGATTGGCTCATTTTATGGGTCAGTACTAGGTGAATCTTTTGGAGGCTCGCCAACTTGTTGCCTAGATTCTTGTTCTTTTTCCTTCTAGCATTTGGCCCTACTGAAATCCCTGTGAAATTTCCCTCGTTTCCCCGTTACTTCAGGAAAGACTTTTATTTCCTCATAACCCAAAACACTACTAGCTACCTGTGCTAGGTGTGTGCAAGTGATTCTCCCTATCCTAAGATACAAAACAAGATTAAATTCAAAGAGGAAAACACTAACAAACACTCAATATTAGGCCTAAGTTAAATCCGAACAAAATACAAAGAAAGTGTAACCTTTTACATTGCTTGAATTGATGAGTTTGGTTCGCCCCTTTTGATGCTTGATTGTGTTCTCCTTCAATAGAAAATGATGCAAAAATGGATGCAAAATGGAGAGGAGGTGATGAGGATTGCAATGATGCAAATGGGAATTGTAGAAAGTATGGTAGGTGGATGCAATGAAAGCTTGAATGCAAGTGCTAAGTGCTAAGTTTCTTGAATGCTTGAATGTTGTGAATGAAAATTGTGTGAATGCCTAATGAATGCAAAATGAGACCAAATCTTCCAATTTAAGGGAAGAGTCTCTAGAGAATTCAATGGCTAGGATTTATCTAACATGGATAAGATGGAGGGTTGTGGTGAGTTGAGGACTCATAAGTACTCACATATTTCCATGTGGAAGATAAGGTGTGAACAGGATGGGTGATGTGGAAAGAGGACATGTTAGGTGGAGAGAGGACATGTAAGGTGGAGGTACTTGCAAGTACCTTGGGATTAGGGGAATATTTCTTCAAAAAGGAAGTCCTTGTCCTCATATGAGGATGATGGTGACTAGTGAGGAATTTTAGGAAGTCCTCTCTTATCATCATGGGGATGAGAGAAGTTGTTGGGGGAATAAATGTGAATTTTAAATTCACATGATTGAGAAGTACCTTGGGGATAAGAGAAGGTCCTTATAAAGGAGGTCCTTGTCCCATGTAAATGATGTGACCTATGAAGGACTATGGGGAAGAAAAATGCATTGGATGAATAAAATGTGAATTTTAAATTCACATGGGGAAGAGGTCAATGCCTAATAAGGAAAGTACCTATGAAAGGTTAACTTGGAGGACATATTATAAATGGTAGGTGATTAGATTAAGGTTGTGCAAACATGTGATTAAGAAGATTAATGAGGATTAGAGACAAATGGCCAAATATGGAGGATGTGACATTAATCCTAGTTAAGGATGTGCATATCTTAGTCATGTATTAATTAAATTAATCCAGATTAGAGGAAGGTTATGGAGGATGGGACAAGGAGAGAGAAAGAATGAATTTAAAATTGATTCAAATTCAAAAAGGTAAAAATGACTAAATTGATATATTTATTTAATTTAGAGAAGAAATGATGAAGTATTTAATTGTTAAATTAAATACTTTAGACACCTTAGAGGAAGGGGAAATATTAATTTTAAATAAGCCATTTAATTAATATTGATGAATAGACAAATAAAGGATATGTATTTGGCCATATGGGAGTGGTCAAATTTGGATGTCTACATTTTTCCCCTCTTCAAAATATTATTAAAATAATAGTGTTTCAAAGAAAAATAAAATGCAAATGACTCTATAGAGGAAGTGACTAGAAAATGATGCTCCAGCATGGGAGAGGTTATGTGAGCTTCCCAAATGGAGGGGGGTGAAGGGGATGCCCCGATCTCACAAGAAAGTGATTGAGAAGGAGGAATGGGTGAAAATGGTAGGGTATGCCCCCTCAAGAGGGTGGTTGGAGATGAAAAATGGGCCCAGGGCCACTTCTCGATATGAAGAAACAAAAGGTACCATTGGATAGAGCTCGAAAAACCATGAAGATTGACTTTTGAACGAAGTCAAACGGACCCACGGTGTGCAAATGGTGGGCTTAGGAAGTTAGAGGATTAGTTGAATTAAAAGATGGTTAAATAAAGGGAAAAAATACCATTAATTTAAAAAAAGGGAAAAAGGTGGGGAAAGTTATAAATAGTAATTTTAGAAATTCCTATTCCTCATATGCACACCTGGTAGTTGAGTGAGAGAGAGAAGAGAGGAGAAGAAGGAGACAAGGAGAGAAGATGTCGAAGGATTATGATGATGACATCATCCATTGGGGGGATGAGGTGCGGTAGTTCTACCATGAGCATGTGGTTCCACGCCAGGTTAGGTCCAAAACCCTCTTTGTGATTTTAAGCATTTTTTAATTTATCTTTGAGTTTTCAGGCATTTAAAAACATGGGTTTTGGGATGGGGTAGTTTAGGGGAAATGGGTAGAGGGTGAAACGTCCATTTTTCCCATCGGATAGGTAGAAACACCTATTAGAGGTGTTGGGTAAGGGAGGGAAGACTCGCTCAATGGATGGGTGAATAAACATGAAAATGTGCCCAACAAGGAAAAGAGAGAAAGATGGAAGGGTGGCATTTGGAGACATAGGATCTGGATCTGGTGCCCTATATAGGTAGTATCAAAGGGATGGTAGAGGCAGGGGTGACAATCAGGTTTACCGCATGGTTTTCCTATCACCGACCCCCACGAATTATGCCAGAGGATCCGATTATAGAGGCATTGGGGTTTGGGCTAGAGGATGAGTTGAGACTGGCAGGACAAAGGAGAGTGAGGGGGAGAGGACAATAGAGGAGAGGGTCAGAGGTGGTCAGAGTACGAGGGCAGAAAAGGAGAGGGTTGGAGGAAGCCAAAGCAAGTGGATAGTAGGGGAGAGGGCCGGAGGTAGCTGGAGACAGAGGGTAGCAGAGGAGAGGGCTAGAGGCGGTCGGAGTAGGAGGGAAGAAAGAGAGAGGATAGGGGGATGGTGAGGAAGGAGCTCAGTGGAGGATGGGGAGGAGGAGGAGGAGACCGAAGAGGAGAGCACAGGTGGAGATCTAGGCAGAGGAGGAGAGAGATGAGGCAAAGGTAATGAAAGAGAGAGAGGAGGTAGAGGTGGAGGTGATGGATATGGGAGATGATGTAGGGGTAGAGGTGATGGATATGGATGTTCATGATATTCCCCCATTGGCCATGGTATCACCCATAGTAGAGGATTCGGTTATGTTGTTGAGAGGGGCCATGGCGAAATTATACATCACTGAGTAGAGATTGAGAGATATAGAGGTTGTGAGGTGTAGACTAGAGGCTGATGTGAGCATGCTACGAGCAGAGGTAGTCAAAGTGCAGGCATAGGGCGAGAGGGATTTCAAGGAGGTAGCCGAGATGGTGTTGCAGCATGAGGAGGAGATATAGAGAGAGAGGGATAGTCTATGTGTCGAGGTGAGTGATTTACGATTGGAGGTGACTCATCTAGAGGGAGAGGTGTCTAGGGAGCATGAGGCGGGGAAGAAAGTGAGATGGGAGCGAGACGGACTAGAGGCAGTGGTGAAGATATTGCAGGTGGAGGGTCAACGAGAGTCCAAAGGAGTGACAGATCAGGTATCAACTGAGACCCTGGTAGAGGAAGAGAGGGACATGGATGATATGAGGAGGAAGGTAGAGGGGCTACTAAGAGAGAGGACTAAGCTGAGACAAGAGTGAGACGAGCACCATGACAAAGCTGAGGTAGCAGAGCATATAGTTGGAGACATGGGGCTAATGTAGGAGAGGGAGGAGGCCATGAGGGCCCAAGTATACACCCTGGATAGAGAGATGGATTCCACACAGACATAGGTGTAGACCCTATAGGATGAGAGGGATGCCATAGTGGCACAGATATAGGTTGTGGAGAGGGAGAGAGATGCAGTACAAGGGTAGGCACAGGCAACATAAGGTGAGGGTGGTGAGACAGGGGCAGAGGTGCAGAGATTGTAGGCATAGATATAGGCCATGCAAGATGAGAGGGACATAGTAATAGATAAGGTGTCTCAGATGGGAGTAGAGGTTGACCAGCTTCGGTTAGCACAAGGTGCATGGGCATAGAAGAGGAGATCCATATGTGGAATCTGGGACAAGTATAGGGCAGAGCGGGATTCAGCTAGGTATTAGGTGATAGAGTGGGGATGAGTATATGTGAGAGGCCAACTACTATATGTGTGGCTATTTCACAGTAGTGTTAGATCTAGGACATTGGGTACCTACCTACGTTCAAGTGAGACCATAGATGCCAATCCCATCCCAGTCAGTAGGGACACATACTCGTGGATACAATAGCTAGAGAGAGACCCCTCCATGTAGAGGAGTGCTAGAG
Organism: Sequoiadendron giganteum; assembly: GCA_007115665.2. Classification (NCBI taxonomy): domain Eukaryota; kingdom Viridiplantae; phylum Streptophyta; class Pinopsida; order Cupressales; family Cupressaceae; genus Sequoiadendron; species Sequoiadendron giganteum. The sequence continues at coordinate 43,742,634 of CM021104.1, read as the reverse complement.
TCACCACAGAGGTCAGATGTGGGAAGCTCATGGTTTAGAGGGTAGGAGGGACAAGAGCTAGATGCTTGATAGGTGCAGGATGGGTGTACAGTACTGTGTAGTAGAGATCAGAGCTGATCCAGAGCCTTGTACTTGTACCATATTTGATGACATATGTGATGGATATGTATTTTGATTGTATGATGGGCATTATTATGGACTATGTGATGGAAATTGCATTTTTATTTTCATTTGGTATGCAAGAGACCTTATTGACACGATGTGGTGTTTATGTGATCAATGATTTATTTATGCATGTGTATATTCATGGTTTTATTATGGATGATCATTGTGATGCGATGTATGGATATGCCTATAATGATTTATGTTTATGCCTATATGGATAATATGGATGATATGTAGGATGTCTAACATTTATGATGCAGGATGTGATGAATGATTTATGATGCTATATACTATGAATGTGGATGTGGACCTAACAATTTGTGATGCAGGTGATGATGTATGTGAGATGTTAACGATATGGACTAAGATGAATATTTTAATACAATGGATTAAAAATAAAACTAGTCTAATATGTGTAGACTAATCAATTAATCTTAATCTAAACAACTTAAAATGATTATAAAATGATAATGCACATGGGATGAAATGCAATTAAATTCCTTAAGTAAATGAAATGCAATGTGAACATGTGTAAATAAGGGATTGCATAATGATAGAAGTGAAGGAGATTATGGGTGTGCCACTACACCTATCAAGATCCATAGGTATCCTGAGGAGAAAGGGAAATGGAAGGAATAAATGTTTGCACAACCAAAATCATAAGTCATGGGTTGGAGAAAGAAGAGGTGGAGGATACATGCAATGCAATGGAAGAGAAAATGAAATGCAATCCTAATGCAATTTTCAATTTTTAGAGCACTGATTTTTTACTATACCATAAGACACTAGGTAAAATGGTATGTGGAACCAAGGTGGATTAGTGTCTAATAAATACATAAACATAGCAAACAAGGAGGCTATCCCAACACCCCAAAGTCACGATGACTTTGGTTGGGCTAGGCATTGGTATAACCACAAGCACAAAAGGATGCCCCAGCATAACATACGACCTCTGGAATCATGGTGGGTACTACATGGGACAACCAAGAAGACAACAACAAAAAAAGATCAAGATATGCTCCTATGTTACCCAGTCAAAACACACCATAATATAATAGATCATGGCAACCGTGAAAAGTGATGATAGTGAGCTCAAATGGTAAATAGAAGCCAAAAGTATCAAAAGGTTGCAATCAATCTCAAAATGTCCTTTTCCATAGGATCGAGAGGATGGATGGGGTTGATGAGGTCTATTAGGAAGGATACATCCTGTTGAGACCAAAGCTGGATACTAAGCTAAAAGATCGATTATGACACAGGAGATTCTAAGACTAATTAAATCTCGTGATATGAATGGGTCCCATTTGAGAAGAACCAACTAGATAAGGACATACTTGATGACACAAAATAAGACACGAGACTAACACACCCTACAGACCTAGGGGCTTGGGGGTTTATCAAAGATCGGCCTTGCCTACGTGAAAGAACAGAGCCCTCGTAGTTCAAGAAAAGACCATGGACAAAAGCAAAAAGAAGACAATGAAGATAGATGATGGAAAACAACAACCAGACTAACAAAAAAAAAAGCAAAGAAAAACAAAGAAAATAAAAGAAAAAGAAAAATCAAAGCCCCAAGGGTGGATCAAATGATCGACCTTTCCTACATGAAGGCATAGGGGCAATGTAGTTTGAAAGGATGAATGACCAATGATGGATAAGAGCGAAAAGGGGGTAATGGGGACAGATGATACATGACCGAAACCAGATGGAAGAAATGCCTCAGGGGTGAATCAAATGATTGACCTTGCCTACGTGAAAGCACAAGGGCAACATAGTTTGACTAGAACCAAAGATAGACAATGGAAGATGACAAAGTAGACAAGAAGCCCTGAGGGTGAATCAAATGATCGGCCTTGCCTATGTGAAATCCCAGGGGAAACGTAGTTTGATTGGGACCAAAAGACCGAAATGATAGGATGGGATCTAAATGAAGACCGACATGATGAAAGAACCTAGATGAAAGCGGAAGGCAGATAAAATGACAAGACAAATGACACAAGCTCAGATTAGGATAAAAATCTTAGGATGATGGATAGCTAATGAAGTTCATCCAATGCTCAACCAAAATATACCAAGCGACCATATGATGCAAGTGGAGGGAAGGATATGATTGGTAGGATGATGGGGATATGAGATCAGGATGGGTGGAAGCATAAAATAACTAGGATGCAAGGTAGATAATGATTAAGCCCTCTACGAATGGATCATGTTGCTAGGTTTTTACCAAACGTACATATCCAAGGTGCCACCAAGGGTGGTTTTCACCATAGGATGAATTATTTCCCTTTACTATTTTTTGATTTTTTTTGTATTTTTGACAATTTTTTACTTTTTTTGTATTTTTTGGCTTTTTGCAGGATAAGATACCCCAGCTGACTTAAGTGTAAAATATTTTCAGGTGCATGATATTAATGGGCTCCTCTAGGGGCTCTCCATTAGGTGTAGCAAGTCTAAATGCTCCTGATCCATATTTTTCTGTTATAACATAAGGACCCAACAAATTTGCTTTGAACTTGCCCTTCTTTTCTCGATCCTGTTGAGTGCATTGATTCTCCTTAAGAACCAAATCACCAACATTGAATTGGCGAGGACATAAATTCTTGTTGTATATTTTTTTTAGATGATTCTAATATTCCTAGAGATGGTCATACACTTTGATGCTTCTTTCATCAAGGAGTTTCAGCTGGTTGAGTCTTGGAGCCCGAGTGTCTTCATCACTGATAATATTTTTTAGGGATATTCTTAGTGATGGGAGTTCTACCTCAATCGACAAGATGGCATTGACACCATAGATGAGGGAATATGGGGTAACACTGGTAGGGTTGCAGATGGAGGTGCAGTAATCCCAAAGGGTGGGATGGGTATGAAGGTGCCAATCTCGACCAGTGTTGTTGACCACCTTTTTGAGGATCCTGATCAGAAATCTGTTGGTGGCCTTAGCATGTCCATTACCTTGAGGGTAATAGGGCGTGGACCAATGAAGTTGGATGTGGAAGGTGTCACAAAGGTGTTTCATGGCTTGGTTTTTGTGATTTGTGAGAGTGGCATTGCTTCCACCCACTTGGTGAAGTACTTAGTTGTAGTGATGATAAAGGTATGGCCACCAAAGGATGGGGATGTTAGAACTGTTAAATTTTGAAAAAATCTCATTGGCCATTCATGCTCATTAGTTTCCCAAAGAGTCCTAAAGTTTTCTTCACATAACATACTCACCAAGGCCTAGGTCAATTTTTCATCATATGATCCCATAAAATTTATCTAACCCTGAATATTTGATATATGAAATATATCAACATAAGATAATGTATGTTTCACTGATACTAATACACATTTCTTTCAATATATCAGCAAGAAATCAGTTGTTTCATGCCGATGAGGACATATGTAGGGAGTACACGGGTTCATAGTTTCTATTGGCAGGACAATGGCTATCAACATGACGATGTGAGGTTATATCGAGCTCATATTCATCTCACCGCTAAAAGCATAAGAACATGTATTGGCTGGACTGGAGTCATCAGAGTGAGGTTCCAAAAGATAGCCTGAGACCTTCACTAGTCTTGCCAATAAAGAAAAGGAATTAGTCGATGAGACAATGACGCTGGGAAGAGTTCGGGGAGTCTTGCTGACCTCCTATGTTATACCAATAGGATTGGGTGTGACAACATGTATGGAAATAAAAAAATTCAAAGGGACAATGTGTGTGGTCTCACCGAAGAAAAGATGTATCAGTAAGATAAGCCTCAGTGAGGAGATCTAAGGAAGGTCACGGCAAGTGTTATTCCATCGTTAGGACAATTACTTTGTGTCGGCAATTAAAGTTGACAAAAAGAATATCTCGATGAGACAAAGAACCTTTGGAATGAAACAGAGAACTATTGGCCTGATTCGTTAAGTCATGGCAATAGGTTTGCTTCGGTGGGAATCATGGCGATATAAAAAACTAAAAATAAAATTTTTAGGGAGACTTGAGGTGTTGGGGGAACTACAAGATGTCTTAGCGGGTGTGTGAACATTGTTAAAGGTTCGAACAAAAGCATCATCCAAAGATTTAAAATGTCTTGCTGATATGCTATGTGATGTGACAATGAGAATTTCGAAGAGCTTGCTTCATTTGTGTCATAGCCAAGACATTAATGGTGCATTGAAACATAAAATATTTTGCAAATCTAGGAAAACTCAATTAAAAGCATTTTTTCATAGAATTAGTAGCAAAGGAGAGCAGAGGAACGAGCAGAGGATTGGGGCATTCATTCAACTTGAAATTTCAGGTGAAGTACAGTAAGTTCTTCATCCCTTGAATCTTGTAAATTTCAAAGAATGGAAATCACTAGTTTAGAGAAATCAAAAAGTAGAAAATATGGGGAAAGTGGTCAATCAAAAGGAAAAAGGCAGAAAATTGAAATTCAACTAGAGAGCACCGAATAAAAATTGAACCAAGATCTCATAGACCAGCTATCTAGTTTTGGACCTAAAGCTAGATTATCTACACAACTTAGGGTTGAAGTGGATTAATTAGACAATAAATGCAAATTTATAGGAGATGTTTGGACCCTAATTAGAGACTATGAACTGTTCAGTTTCCATTACTACCCGAGGAATCGTTTTGAGCTAGTATGTAACCCATGGAAGCTCAATTTAGGTAAACTAGTTTGCCCTAATGTTTTTGTCGATGTCAAATTGGTGAAATTGTTGGCCAGTCATTATAATCTAAAACATAGGGCCATATGTGATCTATCTGGGAATCCATTGATACATTTATCAGAAAATGCAATAAGTGAGGTTTTCAAATTAGAAGGGATGTGCAATGAGATAATTGTAAGTGAAGAGCTCGAGAATGAATTCAAAAGGATGGAAACCATTTATAGGGGTTGGAGATTACCCCTACACAGAATTAGGCATGGTGGAGAAACAATTCCAATAGAAGACAATGAAGGACCACCATTTCATGTAGATCTTTTTGAGCCTTATATGAAGTACACCTATTTTTTGGTAGGACAAGTATTAGGAATGGAAGTTCTAGAGTATATGGCAATTGTGCCTATGGTGATTTCAACAGATATTCAATATCATAATTCTAGGCCTTTTGATTATGCCTCATATGTGTTTAAGGAACTTGATGCTAGGTTGATGGCAATAAAAAATGGAGCCTCTATCCTCTACCTCAAAAATTATTCATTACTGATGCACTTGGTGTTATACTTCAGACAAGAATTAGGGTTGTGGCCCCAGGAGCTGAGAATTTCATAATTTGATAAAGAAGGAAAGCCATTGCCTATTCTATCATGGACTATTGTTTGGGATAGCTGGTTTGCTAATTCTAGTTTTGTACACTTTGAAGAATACTTTGTAAAAACCTTGTATAAATTCTATAATCATCCATGTGACTATTCCTTATCTGATGAGATAAAAAGGTTTCTCAGACCTAAAGATTTTAATGGGCCAATCAACCACAATTGGGGGGACTGGTATTATTTATAGAACACCACCATGATTAGGGTTTATAGATTTGAAGATGCCCCATTTATCTTGCCTAGAACAGTTCTAGACTGGATTGCCTACTTAGAAATTGTTAGGCAAATAGATTTCTCTAGTGTTATGAATTTAAGCTCTTTTGGAAAATGGGATTTTATGCCCAGTACACTATGCTTTGGTGATTTTACTATGTTAGCAAAGGAAGGATACAATCTGATTCTTGATAAGTTGTTATAGTATAACATGAGAAGAGAACCATTAAGGAAAATTTTTGATCCAGAGGGGTATATTCATTCTGCTAAATAGAAGATAAAATTTGGAGGGTATCACCATGTGCCCTTCAGTTTGATGATATAATAAAAAACTTGGAAGAAAAAGAGGCAGTGATGGTGATTGAATGCAATAATCAGGAGTTGCTAGATATAGAACTATTGTCCTCTAGTGAAAAAGCATCAAAAGCTAAAATGTCACAGGGTCCACTCGGTAAGGTATCAAGGACAAGAACTCAGGATTACACCTATTCTGCTAGAGAATTAAATATTGAGGAAAGTTTGGATATAGATGCAAGACATGAGGAATACAATTATTTTATATCAGATGATGAGTTTGTAAAAACTTCAGACTTTAAAACATTTTTATGCAAGAAAAAGGGAAGGGAAATAAGAGAACGGGTTGACAATGTCACACCACGAAATGAAGAACAATTGTTGAAAAGTTTGAGAGATGATGTAGAGAAAGAGATGACAAGTATGACCCCTGAGAAAGGGAGAGAAATGTTGGAAAAGGCTGGTGTCATGATTTTCCTAGGACTAGACCTCAATTTTGCATTGGTCTTTGATAGTTTCTTGAAGGACAACAATAATACACACAAGCTCAGCATAGAAAAGGTGACAAAAGTTTATACAGGATCAAAATACAATCCTGATGAAGAGACATTGATGATTTGGGCCTTATATCCACCTCACAATAGGTTAGTTGTCATTGATACTGAGAAAGCATTTGGAAATATCATGACTTTAAAGGTTGGAGAGGTTGATCCAGTTGCAACATAAAAAATTGGGATTAATGTAGCAAAATTGAATAAAGCCCAAATAGAGGCATTGATCAAAGAAAAGGAGATATAAAAAACAAATAATGAAAGTATGTTGAGAGAAAATGGGCATTTGAAAGATTTAGTGGATGTTACAATAGGGCCAACAAAGATGCTCACCTAGGGTGAAAGTTCACAGATAAAGGACCATTAGGAGGGTTCAAGTGCATATTCTCAAGGGAAATATGACACACTTACAACAGTAACCAAAAGGAGGTAGGCCAATTTAGCCACTTGGTTAAATAAAATTTGGGGAAAAAACTCACAATACTTTGATGCAATGAGAGAACATAAAAGGGTGGATGGTAGAATCCAAGAGAAACTCAAGGAAATAAAACAGTGGGGTACTCCTGACAATGCAACAATTGAGGATGCTAATTATTTTATGGATAAGCACAGAGGATTCTTTGAAGAGTTACAAGAAGATGCACAAGGATTGATAGAAGCCACCAAAAATGGATTTACTATGTTCCTTTATGGTGGAGGAAAATAAAAATAAATGGCTGCATGGAAGAGCAAAAGTGAATTAATATTGTAGGAGATTTTAAAGATAGCCACTACGAAAGATGCAAAATTGGATGAAGCATGTGAGCAGAACGAACATATGGTGATGATGGAGATCATGATCCATAATGCATTAGGAGATGTAGATACACACGAGCATCGAGACTACACAAATCACATGTCGAGAGTTCATTTATGGTTTAACAAAGCTTAGTTAATTTTAATCTTGTTAGTGTTTCATGCTTAAGACATTTCTGAAAGGATGCATCTTTTCAGGCGTTTGATATATATAAATATCCATTTTTGTAACATGGGGGGGTAGAATTAGAAATTTTAAGAATAGGGATAGATTGCAGAAACCATAATATTTTTAGAGTGTTTGCATTCAAGAAGACTATGTTGCATGCATAAATTTTGAGGAAGATAATGAAAGACTGTTGATTTGGTGGCTTCATTCTGGTATCATTTTTTTGTTGGATTTATGCAATTATTTGATTGTGTCCAATCTGATGTTTCTTGATTATTTAAATTGAAATATCAAGTGTATGTTCAATTTATCAGTACACATTTGTTGTATTTTTTTGATTTGATTAATTGGGTTCTTTAAAAAAGAATTAAATTCCTTTCAGTCGATTACAGTAATCTGGGAATGTTATTTGGATTATTAAGAAGAATCAAATAGTTAGGATTGATATTCTGCCTCAAGTAGGGTCTGTCAATCATATTCTTGCATGTTTATACTAGTTATAAACTCATATGTATGGAAAACAATTAGAGAACTTGCTAAATAGGAACCGCTCATCTAAGACTTTCATTTGACTCTGTTTTACCCAACAAGGCACTGGTCTTCCATATTTCATTATTTAATTTTATTCATTTCATTTAACATCCATTAACTGAATATATTAGGCTTCACCTTGATATTGCATATACAATTTATACCAAATTTAAATCATATTTGATATTGCTTATACTATTTATACCAAATTTAGATCATATTTTCTCCACTGTCAAATTTCCATTGTGGATAGTTTATTCAAGTAGGAATCATAGTTCAAAATTTGCAGCATTCATATAAGTACACCCACCTAGGTTTAGCAGAGCCTTAAGAGTAGAAGTTCCAACTATACTAGTTGGCCTTGTTAGTTGGCCAATAGCGTTGTGAGATCTTGGCAACCTCTCGTGGTTCAAACCTATGTTTTTTAGACCTAACAGGGGGATAGATCTTGCCAATTAGGTCAAAGCCCCACTGAGAAAAGGGCCATGGTGCTATGAGAGGTTGGAGATCCTGTGTAGGAGCATGTATTAAATCTATGTGTTGTTGACATGGTAGACATTTCTTCACAAATTCATAAGAATCATGTTCCAATGTGGGCCAATAGTAACAAACCCTGAAAATTCTTTTAGCTAATGCCATACCATTTGAATGGGCCCCACATACACCACTATGTACCTTCATTAACATAATGTGAGCTTCAGTCTCATTTAAACACTTGAGGGTTTCATCATACCCACGTCGATAAAGTGTATCACCTACAATGGTGTAACATGATGTTCATTGGATAAAATATTTACATTGGTTTCATGTCAGATCAGGGGGTAGAGTGTTGTCGCGTAGGTAGGTATAGATATCATGATACCAAGGTGATGTATGATCTAAAATATCACACACCATCTCACTCTCAAGGATGTTGTATGCTGGGATTAAGATTTTCTCCACTAGGAACTTGCATTCAGTCTAATCCTTAGGCAAGTCAAGGAGGGAGCCAATGGCAGCCATGGCATCAAATACTTTATTCTGCACTCTAGGTATTTGATCAAACTGGATGGATGTAAAGTACCTTTTGAAGTCATCTACCATACACTTATATGGTAATATCTTATCATCCTTTTTTATAAACTCATCATTGACCTATTTGATAACAAGTTGGGAGTCACCAAAGACTTGCAGGTGAGTGATATGCCATTGGATTGCAATTCTAAGGCCAATAAGAAGAGCTTTGTATTCAACTATGTTGTTTGTACATGGAAAGGAAAATCTAAATGACTTCAATATATAATCACCTTGGGAGGTGATGAGAAATATTCTTGCTTTGGATCCATTATGTGTATACGATCCATCAAAATATAGTTTCCATGTTTCAACTTATGTGACTGCGAAGACCCCTTCATTAGGAAATTCTATTTTTAGAGGATAAGCATCTACTAAGGAGCACCTGCCAGATGATCTTCTATCACTTGTCATTTGATTTCTTTGTGATCCGTATATTCTATATCAAATTCACTTAACAACATGACCCACTTAGCCATGAAGCTAGTCAAAGTTGTTCTGGATAACAAATATTTGAGTGGATCGACCTTGGAGATTAGCTTGACTGAATGGCTAAGCATGTAATGTCAAAGTTTTTTTGAATTGAAAACCATGGCTAGGCAAGCTTTCTCCATTGGGGAATAATTCAATTCATAGCCCACTAGGGTTTAGTTGATGTAGTAGATTTCTTGTTCCTTTGATGACTCATCATGTTGTACCAGCAATGCCCCCAGTGCAATTGAAGTAGCAGAAATATACAACAGGAGTCGTTTATCAAGAATTGGTGGCATAAGGATGGGCAGGTGAGCCAAATATTCTTTGATCTGGTTGAAGTTGAGTTGAAATTGTTAATTCCACTTAAAAGCAATATTTTTTTCAGGATATGTGTGAATGATTGACATTTGTCGGCTAATTGAGAAATAAACCGTCAGATGGATTGGAGCTTTCCCTAAAGACTTCTTAGTTGTTTGAGATTGCGTGGTGGAGGAATTTCCATGATTGCCTTAACCTTTGTAGGATTGAACTCTATACCTCTTCGGGAGACAATGAAACCCAAGAGCTTTCCTGATGTGACACCAAAGACACATTTCTTCGGATTTAGTCATAGCTTATACTATTTCAGACATTCAAATATCTTCTTAAGGATTGTCGGGTTCTCTTCTCTTTTTCTTTATTTCCCTAATAGATCATCAACATAATCTTCCATTATGATGTGAATGAGATCATGGAAGATGACGGTCATGGCTTGTTGGTAGGTTGCACCTGTATTTTTAAGGCCAAAGGGCATGACATTAAAATAGAAGGTGCCCCATGGTGTGGTGAAAGTTGTTTTATGTTGGTCTTTAGGCACAATTCTAATCTGATTATACCTAGAGAATCCATCCATGAGGGAAAGAATCTCGTACCCTATAGTTAAGTCTACCAACATGTTAATGTTTGGAAAAGGGAAATAATTCTTGGGGAAAGCTTTGTTGAGGTCCCAAAAATCTGTGTAGATCTTGATATCTCCATTTGGTTTGGCAACTAGCACTATGTTGGAGATCTAGTCAGAATAGTTGATGAGTCGGATGAATCCAACATCCAATAGCTTCTCTAGCTCTTTCTTGACCAGCAAAGCCACTTGCGCTTGCATTTTCCAGCTTTTATTTGATGGGTTTGGCATCAGGATCTACATCTAGGTGATGTACTACTAAAGCAGGATCAAGACCTAGCATGTACAAATATGTTCATGTGAGATTTTTGATTCCTTATTTGAGAAGCTTGGTGATGGTAGAATATTCATCCTTTGATAATGCTTTGGCTACATATGTGATTTTGGGATTCTCTTCGATTTCCAAATTTATTGCTTGCATTTCTTCGATCAGGATGGATGATCATCCAAATAGTTGAGTTCCTACAAGGGGAAGATGAACGTCCCCATATTCTAGCACCTCATCGATGTTTTCGCTATCAGATACACCCTTTGTTTTTACTTCTTTGGATTCACAAAGCACCTTGGGGAGGTTTTCACTAGGTGACCCTTTTTTATTTTGCTTCTTTTTACTTTTGTGGTTAGCGCATTCATCTTCCCCTATACCCATAAGATGTACATACTGATCCACTAAGGGAAAGGTGTTGATAGGTGTGCTACCTTATAGGTCACAGTCTATAAGTTCAGGGTGTTTAAGGGATAGGCTAATGGTGCAAATGGATAAGCATTCAAACATGGAAGAAAGGTCAATGTGATCTACATTATCTTACATGTGTATGATGGATTCTTCTTTTGGTATGTCTTTGAGGGAACCGTTGTCCACACTGACATTGTTAGAGGCACTAGATGATACCATAGGACCCTTTTGCTTGGTATCATAGCCCAAGCCCAACTTTCTTGGATTCACAAAAGCTTCTATTGACTATCGTCTTCCTTGTTCTTCTACACCAAGGCCTCCCCCCTATAATTGTCTTTCTCTACAAAATTAGAAGGCCAAGGATAGACCTCTTGGAAATATTCTTTCAAAGGGGGAGAGGGTTTAGGTTCCTCATGATATACCCACTGGCTGATGTCATCTTCTTGTGTGTCTTGCCTTAACCCAGGAGAGTGGAAGTCACTATATCCCACATTTGGAGCATTGAGGGTGATGGTCTTCTCTTCTTCCTTCGAGATAGACTGGTAATTTTGGTCATACGTGTGTGGTGAGGGTGGTATAGTTTCCACGTTCAATGTTTTTCACATTTCATATTCACCACACCCCTTATTGATGATATCAACCTTGGTAAGGGTGGAATCATATGTGGATGATGGAGTGGATGAAGTGGTGGCTAGTGTGTTGGTGGATGAATGAGATGATGATGTCTGTGGTGGTCCCATTTCTGCTCCAGGACAATAATTAGAATGGGTGAAAGAAGCCTCTAATGTGTGACAATACTCGAATGGTTGAGGATCTATGGTTATGGTAACTTCTACCCCATTGTATGGGAATTTAAAACATTGATGGGATTTGGATGGAATGGCTTGCATGGCATGGATCCATGGGCAGCCGAGGAGGATATTATAGGGGAGGTCCAAATCAAGAACATGACATGTAGTGTATTACACAACTAGCCCAACCTAGATTGGAAGAAAATTGTCCCTTCAAAATCACGCTCTACATTATCATATGCCTTGATGGTGATGATCTAATTGTTTAAGTTAGCACGGGTGTATCCCACCTGTTTTATGAATTTAAATGTACAAAGATTTAGGGTAAAACTATTATCTACCAATACCCTTTTTATTTTATCACAATTCACAACAACCTCAAGATGGAGGGGATAGTTATGGTTTGAGTCAATGCAAGGAATATCATTTTGACTAAAGCCTAATTGGTAGGTTGCTAAGAGGTGTCCTACCAATTCTTGATATTGTGTAGGGTCTATATCATTGGGAATTTGGGTGTCCTGTAAGGCCTTGTTTATAATTTCTTGGTGTATAGGAGAAGACTTAAGCAAATCTAGAATAGAAATCTGGGTTGAGGTATTTCCTAGATGATCAAGAATGTTGGATTGTGAACTTACTGATGGTGGCTGAGTGGATGTAGAGGTTGCCTGGACTATGATAGCACATTGTGGGTCCTTTCCTTTGATGCGTATCATAGATACACATGGTTATGCTTGTCTGATGTGCATGACGAGGCCTTGATAATTAAATGACACATTTTTGTAACTAATGTTGTTAGTGTTGTTATTCTGATTATTATTGTTACTAGGCCTGGGATTTGTAGTTGAACATTAGACGAAGGTGTCATGTTGGCATCAACATATATTTCACCCCAATAAATGAGATCTTGGATGTACGTTTTCAGACCTTGACACTTATTCAATGTATGCCCTTTAATCTTGTGAAACTGACAATACTCATTTTCTTTAAACTAGGTTGGTTTAGGCTTGGACTCGTCAAGGGGATTAGTCATAGGGTATGTGATCGGGTAATTAGCTTGAAGAAGCCTATTAAAAATGAAACTTAGGGGTTCTCCCAATTGATTAAATTGACATTTATTTCCCCCTTGGTTGTTTTGATTGGATTGTTGGGGAGGACAAGGTGTCCCTCGTGGCACTGATATGGAATTTGGAATTGACTATTGTGGAGGAGGATATTGCGGCTTTTGTGAGGCATTAGCCACTTGGACATTTTTGGTGTTCGTGACACCATCATCAACAAAAAAAAAATTCTTGTTCCAATAATGAGGCTTATCCCCAGATGATCTCTCTTTATCAGAGTTGAATATTTTTACTTGCCCTTTGGCAATAAGGGCTCTCTCTAGGATAGGATCTTTCTCTACTATTACCTTGAAGGTTGTGACATAGTGGAGTCTAAAATTGTGGTCCATATCTGGATGGGAGTTTCAATAAACAGGGTGACCATGTCTTTCTCCCTTAGTGCGGATTTCATCCAACTGGCTAAAGCTCGCCGTCTTTGAAGATAGCTTGCAAAAATTTCTCCCTCATGCTGTTTTTCTTTCAAGAGGTCTAGCATATCGATATATTTCTCTAGATTAAAGGAGAAGTGGGAGAAAAACTCTTTTGAAATTTGTGCGAAGGATTTAATAGATCCCTTCTCAAGACCCATAAACCAGCCAAGAGATATTCCCTGTAAACTCCTAGGAAACAATCGCATGAGATAATTTTCATTGTGCATGACTTCTTGAAAATGGGCATAGAACTCTTGAAGTTGAGCCTTGGGGTCCTTGGTTCCCTTATACTTATCGAATTTTTGCATTTTCAAATACTTAGGGAAAGGTACCAATGAAATAGAGGGATCAAATGGATAAGGACAAATGTCCTCAAATTTAAATGACTATTTGCCAATCCCTGCTTGCAAATCCCTTAGTGCAGTTTTACTTATTCTAAATCTTTGTTGATAGGCACTGCAGGAGTCAGATTAGATGGAGTAGGCTGATTCTATGGAGGATATTGCTGATATGATGAGGACAGTGCAATACCAGTTGGATTGTAAGCGGGTTGAGGTATATATGGAGGCATTTTCTGGTGTTGACTGATGTAAGCGGATTGTGGATTAATGTAAGTGTGAACCCTAATTTCATACCTGCATAAACAAAGCAAACAATCACAATATTAGATCATATGTATGGTAAAACTAGGATTCCCCATGAAATCCATTTGTGAAACTTAAAATAGGAAAATGAACAGAAGATGAACAAAGAAAGCACTTAAATCGTAATTAAGTATGCAAACTCTTGATCCCATGGGGGAGTTGGTGCCAATGAGATGTTGCAATTGGCCCTTTCCCAACTCCTTTGTAAGCTTTGATGATTTGATGAGTGATTGATCCACTTTGTTGATGAAGAACAAGATGTGTTCTTGAGAAAACCTGCAATAACCTATCTAAGATCTTGCTTTGAGGATGAAGTTGAGTAGAGTAAGTTTACTCAATATGTGGATGTTTGAATGAGAGGAAAAGTCTATCATTTATAGATTTCCAAAATGGAAGATAGAGTGAAAATAAGCAATGTGGGATCATTCAACATCCAATGGCCAAGTGCCACTTGTCATGATGTGAATGGTTGAGGAATGAGCACATTTTGGTCAATGTGCATGATAAATGCCCTTGGATTCAAATTTGAAATTTGAATGTGACATGTGAGAGGGAAAGAGAAATGAAGTTAATGTCACTTGGCTCAATGCACAAGGACATGTAAGAGGCATTGAATGCCTTGTTGGAAGGACCAAGCCCACTTGGCCTTTTTGAATTCAAATGAGGGAATATTCCATTTTGATGCTTTGTGAAGGAAAATAGATGAATTAATAAATCAAAGTAATCGATTTATTGTGCAAGTTGCATTCTCTAGAGGATTTTAGTGAGAAAGATTAACTTAATCAAATATTTCATTAATTTAATGTGGAATTAGGAGATGTGACAATTTAGACTTAAATATATGAATTGATTTATCAAATAAATGATTTGATTTATTTAACCAAAGAGGAATATTTTAGATTAAATCAAATAAGGTTTAATTTATTTAATTTAATAGGAGGAATTTAGAGATTTTAATCAAATAAAATAATTTATTTAATTAAACAGGGATCTAAGGATTAATTAAATTAAATTGATTAATTTAATCAGCAAAGGAGAAATACCTAATTAAATAAATAATGATTTATTTAATTAAGGGATGAAAGGTGTTGATAAGCTGAGAGTATGATTCAAGATGAAATGATGTTAGTAGGATCATAATCAGGGGCATGTATATTTTATGTGTCTATAGTAAGGTGGATATGAGGATGATGGATTTTGATGGTAAGAGGTAGAAACTGGTTGTTGTTGATAATATGTAGTTGATGGACCCCCCTGCTGATATTGTGTAGGAGCTTGGTAGTAAGAAGAGGTGGAAGCCCCTTGCTGGTACGAGTGCTACTGCTGAGGGTAGTATGGATTGGATTGGTAATGGTATGCAACATAAGGTTGTTGTGTGACATATGGGGGTGGTTGTTGATTAGATGGATTTGTGTTTGATTGCAAAGGGTTCATGTAAAGAGACGATTGAGTCCATGATGGATTCTAAGAGGCTAGATGGAGATTTGGATTAGGATTGGATGGAGCAGTATAGACAGTATACATGCTATACAAATGGTAGAGATATTGTGTGAGAGGATTATGTTGAATTTGCATGGGAATATGTGTATGTTAAGGTGGATATTTTTGTTGTGGTGGTTGTTGGTAAGATGGGTGATATGGGATATGTTGTTGTTGTGGGATTGCTATAGAAGTGCCATGGGGTGATTGTGGTAGCTACGATGTAGTTTGCGTCACTTGGTGTTGTAGTTGCGTAGGAATGGTAGAGTGTTCTTGGGAATTCAAAATGTTATGTTGTGGGATTGTGATGTTCTATTGTGATATTATGAAATTTTTCTATGGTGGTTGTTGATGAGGTGGTTGGGATGAGGCAACAACAACAACAAAATGTTGGGGTGGTGCTTGCAATGTAGTGCATTGTTGAGGATTAACGAGAGGTTGTTGGAATATAGGTAGCGGTAAATTTCCAGTGGGTGTAGATCCTAGAGGTGGCATCAACACAAGGATAGGTGTTCCCCTAGTATTGATGAGTGGATGACTAGGATGTTGAGGTGGGAGTGGTGGAGTAGGTGGAATGTATTGTGGCATGTCATAGGCGTAGGGGCGTTATGATCGGGTTGTGTTGTAGAGGTTGTATCTAGGAGGTGAGGATAACTTGCAACTTCATGTATCACAATAGTTATAAACTTAGGGTGATACCAATTCTCTATGGGTGCACCTTCGAGGATGTATGAATTCCATGGAATATTTTGTGAAGTCTACGGATCTCTAGGTGTTGGAAGGGTGTGGGTACCAGAATATTGTGACATATCAAAACTGGATGGTGGTTTGATCCCTTTCATGATCAAAGTGGCAAGAATCTTATCCCCACGCTCGTTGAGGCTATCTATCATCTTAACATTGATAGGATCACTAAGGTGTTCATCAACTATGACTTTAGGTTGATTGACCATATTTTCATCGTGGTGGGATGTTTTGAATGCCAATATTGGACTATGATGAAGCACCATTATGGGGATCTTGTAGGATATTCGGTTGGGAACCTTGGGGTTGTTTTTCTTCCATTTACTTTGCTGCTTGTGATCGGGTCCGAACGGGCATTAAAATGCAAGGCTACCAGATGAACTAAGATGCAGTTAAATTCTTTGATTGGAGGATTGATCAGATTGGATGAGGGATCAATTGATTGTATTATTGGATAAGGATGTGATTGGATTAGATTGCATAAGATTGGATGATTGAAAGGGATTCTAAACTGAGTTCAGAAATCACCCTAGGTGACCTAAGGTACTGATTGATCAGATTAAAGGATGAATAGATGATTGCGGCACCAAATTTTCCTTGAGATGGAAGGGGATTGATTGGGCTGAGGATGATGAATAATTTAGGATGAATGATGATCCTAAGCAGACATTGAAGGATACTGATCGATTTCAAATACCTAGCTCAATTCAAATAATAACTTCAAACGAAGTTTAGATTATTTAAGAAAATGATGATGGATATGTAATTTAGGGATGATTAAGGATGTACCTATATAACTAGGATGGTGATTGGATGCAGATGGACTAAAGTGAGGATTATGAGTGGGTGAAAGGTGTAGACAGTTTAGAAAAAATAAAGGTTTTTGAGACCCCAATAGATTAATCTTCTAGACAAAGATCAGACTCATGTAATAGGTGCAAGGTCACCCAGCTTTGGGGCCAGGTAGCCCAAGTAAGGGTTGGGTCACCCAACTTGGGGCTGATTCACCCAAGTTAAGGACAGGTGCCCAACTTGGGGCCATGTCAGCCAAGTTAAGGGCTGGGTCACCCAAGTTAAGGGTCGAGTCACCCAACTAGGTGACAAACTTGCCTAAACAGTTTTCAGACCTATCTAAATCTGAGAGAAAGTTAAGTGACGTCGATAAACGAGATGAACGGGAAGATAGATTACCAAGACGGGAAAATAGAGGCTTAGATTAGGGAAACAAATGCTCGAAATGGGGAAACGGATGCTCAAAATGGGGAAATAGATGCTCAGAATAGGAAAATGAATCCTCAAAATGGGAAAACGGATGCTCAAAATGAGGAAAATAGACACTCAAAATGGGAAAATAGATTAACAGACTGAAGGTGAGGTTGAGTGTTTGGGGCAAGGTCGCCTATCTAGAGGGTAGGGTCACCTATCTTAGGGTCAGGTCACCCAACTTGTGGCCAGGTTGCCCCTGTTAGGGAAGGGTTACCTATTCTGGGGCTAAGTCACCTGATCTATGAAAAATGGACAAGAACAAACTGGGAATCAACTCAGGCAAAAGGGCCAAGTCACTTATGTTCAAGGCCAGGTCACCCTTGTTAGGTTCAGGTCACCCCTATTACGGAAAGGTCACGTCTATGTAGTTGACTTAGAATTGACTTAGATGAAAACATTTATGGAAAAGGATAGAAAACATAACAAACAACAAGCAAAAAGCCAAGACTGACTTGTCTAAACAGACACACACTGGTTTCGCACAAAGAAGATAGTTCAAATAGCACAATCCTAAGATTAGTATGAAGGTATGGTGAACATGATCCTCTAACTAGGCTAAATAAGGAAACTAGGGAGTCCTCAATATACACACGATATGCGGGGCACAATCGTGAACACCAGCCCATGATAAGCATGAGCCGAGAACTTCCATTAAATTATTGGAAGATTAGACCAACTCTTCACGTCTTATCTAGGTATCACCCTAGCTTGGACGCTCTGCCAGACACGACATGATTGGATTGAGGTACAAATTTCACTCTCCCCCCTTTATATACCCTATCGATAACATGTGGTTGGGATCGTCCCTTGAGGTGATGAAATCCCCAAGCAAGTCCCACTAGAAAGAAAGATGAACACAAAGGACTAAGTGGACTATGATTTCTCTTCACCCAGGATCACCAAATGGTGCAAGGGGATTGGATACATCAATATTCCACCTTTCAAGCACAACAAACAAGTTCGTTGACTTCCCTAATTAGGTCTATGTGCCTAACTAATATGAAAGAGGTAAAAAAATAACCTAACTAATGAAAGTGGTTCTCTCCTCCTACAAAAAACATGTTAGAATTTTAAGCATTTGAACTTCAACAAATGTGAAACAGTTTCACAAACATTAGTAAAAACAAGCACACCAACAAAGCATGTTAGAGGGTCAGTACTAAAAAATATAACAATAAATAAACTTTGGAAATGAACTTTAAGTATTTGTTTTTTTATCTTAGTTGCCTCTGTCCAGGGTCAAGTCACCTTTGTGTTAGGGCCAGGTCACCTCTATGTTGGGCTAGGTCACCCCTATTAAGGCTAGACCACCTCTGTTAGGGCTAGGTTTCCTCTTTGTTAGGACCAAACCACCTCTTTTAGGGCCAGGTCGCCCCTATCAGGGCCAAATCACCTATCTTAGGGATAGGTCACCCCTGTCAGGGCCAGACCATCTTTGTGTTAGGGCAAGGTCACCCCTGTCAAGGCCAAGTTGCCTATATTTCGAGCGGAGTCACCTTTGTGAAACCTAAACTTGCAAATTATACAAAAACAACAAACATGAAAGAAAATAGAACAGTTTGTGGGTCCCACCAGGCATGCCAAAAATGTGTGCAAGTGATTTTCCTATCCTGAAATGCAAAACAAGATGAAATGAAAATAGGAAAACACTAACAAACACTCAAGATTAGGCCTAAGTTAAATCCAAACAAAATACAAAGAAAATGAAACCTTTTACCTTGCTTGAATTCATGAGTTTGGTTGGCCCTTTTTGATGCTTGATTGTGTGCTCCTTCAATGGAAAATGATGCAAAAATGGATGCTAAACGAAGACGAGGTGA
This sequence comes from Sequoiadendron giganteum, assembly GCA_007115665.2. NCBI lineage: Eukaryota > Viridiplantae > Streptophyta > Pinopsida > Cupressales > Cupressaceae > Sequoiadendron > Sequoiadendron giganteum. Next base: position 43,723,210 of record CM021104.1, on the reverse strand, counting down.
TGAGGATTGCAATGATGCAAATGGGTAGTGTAGAAAGTATGGTAGGTGGATGCAATGAAAGCTTGAATGACTGCAATAATGGAGGAGGAATGAATGCAAGTGTTAAGTGCTAAGTTTCTTGAATGCTTGAATTTTGTGAATGAAAATTGTGTGAATGCCTAATGAATGAAAAATGAGACCAAATCTTCCAATTTAAGGGAAGAGTCTCTAGAGAATTGAATGGCTAGGATTTAGCTAACATGGACAAGATGGAGGGTTGTGGTGAGTTGATGACTCACAAGTCCTCACATCTTTCCATGTGGAAGATGAGGTGTGAAAAATATAGGTGATGTGGAAAGAGGGCATGTGAGGTGGAGGTACTTGCAAGTACCTTGGGATTAGGGGAATATTTCTTCAAAAAGGAAGTCCTTGTCCCCATATCAGGATGATGGTGACAAGTGAGGAATTTTAGAAAGTCCTCTCTTATCATCATGGGAATGAGATAAGTTGTTGGTGGAATAAATGTGAATTTTAAATTCACATGATTGGGAAGTACCTTGGGGATAAGACAATGTCCTCATAAAGGCGATCCTTGTCCCATGTAACTGATGTGACCTATGAAGGATTATGGGGAAGAGAAATGCATTGGATGAATAAAATGTGAATTTTAAATTCACATGGGGAAGAGGTCAATACCAGATAAGGAAAGTACCTATGAAAGGTTGACTCGGAGGACACACCAGAAATGGTAGGTGATTAGATTAAGGTTGTGAAAACATGTGATTAAGAAGATTAATGAGGATTAGAGACAAATGGCCAAATATTGAGGATGTGACATTAATCTTTGTTAAGGATGTGCACATCTTAGTCACAAATTAATTAAATTAATCTAGATTAGAGGAAGGTTATGGAGGATGGGACAAGGAGAGAGAAAGAATGAATTTAAAATTGATTTAAATTCAAAAAGGTAAAAATGACTAAATTAATTAAATTGATATATTTATTTAATTTATAGAAGAAATTAAATACTTTAGACACCTTAGAGGAAGCGGAAATATTAATTAAATAAGTCATTTAATTAATATTGATGAAATAGACGAATAAAGGATATGAATTTGACCATATGGGAGTGGTCAAATTTTGATGTCTACACTAGGTTATCTAATTTGGTTGAAACATCCAATTTTTGTTTTCCCTTCCTCTCACCAGATTGACCAGTGGGTGGTAGTTCTGAGAATTTATTTTTCTCACAACCCTTCTCATTTTGGAGATGAGGGTTTTGGCTTTTTGGAATTTAATGCACTTCGCCTTGTGGAACTTTGGGTCATTCTTCTTCTAAGTTTTGGGGTGTGTACAGAGGATTCACCAAGGCTTCCTTTTTTTTTCTTTGCACTAGCCTTCTTAGGCGACCCATCAAAGACATAATCTTCATCCAAAGAATAGTCTTTAGAGGAACCCTCTGTGGAAGATTCCTCTTCCTTAGAGGGTCTGATATCCTCACCATCTTGAGAATGGACAAATGAGTCCCAATCACCGGGAGCAGACAATAACTTCAATTCTCGAACTACTAGAAGTTTTATCAAGCCATGGTGGGAAAAACAATGAGGTTTACCACTTCTCACTGTTTTAGACATTCATTGTAGGGCACGATATAGAAAATATGGAATATTAATCAATAACCCTTGCCGCAAATGCAACATTAATTTTAAATACTGGGAAAAAACATATTGAAATCTTCCTTCACAAGTGATATAATGAATAATTTACCTGGTGACTTCCCTCCAATGTCCTGGTAAAGATTTTAATTTGGTACCCTACCCGGAAACCATTTCCATATATTCGCCCCTCTACAAGAATTTCTTTTGTGTTGGTTGTAACTCTGTAGATTGCTTGGATTTCTTGGGAAAATATTGTTCTCCATTCAGTGGAAGTATAGAAACTTCAATAATATCCAACCCTCAAACAGTAGCCTTCTAGCTACAAAAATTATGGGCAAATTCTAGTGCAACTCTCTCATCAAACCCTCTTAGTCATTTGAAATAAACATCCCAATGGGCCTTCTGAAATTCTACGTATGCTTCAACATAGATTTTTAAATTTTGCAGAGTGATGGGCTCATGATGCTGGTGGTGACCTCTTGCCATGTTTGTAGAAGCTCACTATAGCTCAATACCAGTGACTCAGACAGGTATGGTTTTAGGTAAGGTGGTTTAACAATTACAAGTGATAAATCCAACAATGAATACTTGGTAGGGAATGAAGAAAAATATAGTAATGAGGAATTGATGCATAAATAATAATAGTAATAAACCCTTGGAAGAAATGATGACAGTGAAAAACCTTCCTCCTAGTTGATTGGCTGAACCGTCCACAAGGCAACGTGCCATTTGACAAAAGGAAACACAAAATATAAAATTAAAGAAGGAAAAAAAAATTACCAATCACCATGAGTGAGAGAGAAACATGATGAGCCTGAACAAGAAGCAGGTAGACCACATGCCTCGAAATGATGGAACAGTGTATGCTAGAGATAGAATATTCGCGAAGATGTGACCGAAAATAAAGTGGATGGAACAAGCGAGATGTCGTACAACATAGATGACAACCACCAAGAGTAGATCATTTGAAAGGGAAAACTAAGTGGTAATGATGGAAAGAGATGTGGTGGTATGGAGGAAAACCACTTCCAAGTGGCTAAATAGGAGATGATGATAGTAGGATGGGTAGGCCGAGCATCTATTGGTGGAGGAAGATGACCAATGAGGGTGGGCCAGCTAGCGATCCACCATGTGTGAAGAACAAAAGATTGTTGAGACCGATGAAGATAGGAGAATAGACTAGGGGACTAGCCATGGGAAGTGAACACCTCAGAATGGACCAAAAAAAAAGGCTTCTGGCAAGGAAAAGATAGGAACTCAAGCCAGAAGAGACACTCATCAGTTCCTATCACCAAAAATGACAAGAAGATGTCATAATCCTGATAATGGTTGTTGGATGTAAGCCACTAACAACCATTATAGCATGAAGGGTGAAATTATGAAGAGAGTTGTGCAGAAACCAGCCAGGAACGAGAAAGGAGATGAATGGTGATGGGTCTGAAAAATGAATAGAGTGAGGGAACCAAGCACTAGCAATGCAAAGTGAGATAGGTCCTAGTGAGAAAGTGACAAGAAGTTTTCTTTTGTTTTTTTTAACAACAATAGATCGTCAGTTGCTCGATTTTCAATCCACCTCTGCTTAGTGGCGCCAAAAATTTAGTTTTCACCACTAAGGTTATTCAATGGGTAATGTTTTTCAGAAATTGGTTTTCAAACATTTATCAACCAACAACGTCTAGAAGGGTTTTCATTGTTGGATCTTTTATTTCCTTTTTCTTTTAATCAATTCCGAAGGAGGCCAAAAGGAACGACAGTAAGTTCCTTCACCACCTCTAAAAAAAAATCTTCTTTCTGAGGCAGTGACCATTGACAAGGAGAGTTCTTCTTTCCGATTCCACCATATAGAGGCGAACAACTTTGTTAGCATATACTGTCTAGATCTCGTAGGGTCCCAACCACCATGTGTGAAACTTTCCTTTGAATTCTTGGAAGCGAAAGTCATATAGGAGTGCCAAATAATTATGGAAGCTTCTAAATTCATATCACATATAATTAAATAATATAATTATTTAATTATGGATTTATCTTCAACTACCAACTTACTCCTCATAACTAAAAATTCTAAATGGCTACTTTCCTTAATTTTTGAATGGAAGAGGTTGTGTAGGAGGAAACATCCCCCCTCTTTCTCTCTAGCTTCCATATTTCTCTCCAACTTCTCGATCTTTCATCATTCATCTTACTAGGCTTAATTTCAACCATCGATCTTTTTCAACTAGGCTTTTTCCTCCAAAAGTCTATAAATTCAGACTCTTTGTGCTTTGAAAAGGATCTAGAATCACAATCGAATATAGTGTGAACATTATAGTTTCATTATTGAGCACTTAGCAATATTATTTACTAGATTTCTTGAGCATAGCATATCATTTTAGTTTATCATTTTGCAATCATGGTAGATTATCATGCATAATCCATTTTAGTTTCATCTCTTAGCTTCATCATCTCATATCATTTATCATAGAAATTCATGTTGCATAATCTCATTCTCTAGGTTGTAATTCTATCAAGCTACTTCTTACACAATCTGAGAGAAAGCAACTTACAACGAATCCTTGGAGATAGAGGATAATGGGACATCTTTGAAGAATCTACTGAGTTTAGAGTTTTCTTATCTTTAACTTAGATTTATTTGATATAATGTCGCATTGGTGTGTTTGTTTAGATTTTTAGTTTATTCCACATATTCACACACACACACCTATTACACTGTATTATTGGAATATTTTGACGAAGCTACACTAAAATTATAGATGCAATAGGATATGGAGGAGATGGAATATTAATGTATGTCAACCAAATAAAATGATCATTCCATGCGGATGTGTCCACACAATATGTGGTGACATAAGTTGTAGTAACACCCAAGGAAAAATCACTATCAAATGAAGATCCAAAGTATCAATACAACTTTGAGGTGATGTTCCAAGTAGTGAATGTACACTTGATGTGCTCTATGTGATGTAGTAAATACTCAAAAATAGTAGGAAAAATTAGTCTATAGATTTTCATTCATTTTAAACTATGCATTCTTTTGTTCATAGTCACTTGGCTTGGGAACAAGTCCAAGAAGATATGAAAATATATAACTTTCTCAAGATAATGATTCTTTATCCTTTGTTTCCAATACAAATAGTTCTCTGAAGTTATCTTTACAACAAAAATGTGGAAGTGAAAATAAAAAGAAATGATGAAATCCCCTCGGATAGAACATTATTTCAATTCATGATTACAAAATACCTATATAATCCCCCCAAAATTTCAACAATTTATAATTTTAGTGCATAGGAAAGTCTAATTGGAATGAAAAATGAAACTTTATAAATTTATATATAGAATAATTTCTAATAGTTTGGGAATAAAAAATTAACCACTTTATAAAACCGAAACTCAATTTTGAGTTTCCAATGAAAAGTTACATCAATTTTTATTTTTTTCAAATTTTCCCAAATTTGCACTAATTTTTTATAGAAAGTATGGACTGAGGATATTAGTATGGGATGATTACACTTGATTTATGAATAATCAAAGCATATTCATTCTACTAATACTCAATCTCAAAAAATATCATTCAAATCAAATTTAAACTAAACATTTATTGAAACAAAGCATTCTAAACTAAGAAAGCATTGAAATGTCTACTCTAATCCATCTGAAACCTATCCCATTTTGGATACAGTGTCATGTTGATGTGGAAAAATGACCCTTTCCCAATCTCATGATCAGTGAGCTTGTTTCAATCGATTCTATTGAAGAGAATCGATGAAACCATTGTGATAAATGGATGAAAACATGATTTATACTAAAATGAGAATGATGTAAGAGTTAATCTACCATGATTTTATGCTTAAAGATGTAGATATTTAATTTCTAAGCTAATATAAATGAGATTTAAACTAAAAATACTCAAACCCTAGTTCTCTAATTAGCTAAACTATTTATACAACTAATTTAAACTAAAATATGCTAAAAGTATGCAAAATATGAGTGTGAGTGTGAGTGAGTTCAACAACATAAGTTTGATGTTGAGAGATGGATCCATTTGTCTCCAAATAGTGACCTATTTATAGGAAAGAAAATGAGAAATGAAGGGTTGAGATTGAAAAGATAATCAATGGTCAAGGATGAAGGAAATAGCAGGCATGGATCATGGATTCTCATAAATGGGTGAGAATGCCAGATGAGATTTAATCAAGGGTTCTCATTCCTTCTATACAAGCACACTTTTGACCTATACAAGAGGTCAAAATAGGATGGGTTTCAAGGGGAAATGATGTTAGTATACTTGATTCGAGTGCATGATATCATCCAGGACATTTTTCAGTCTCTATATTTTGTCCCTCTTTGAAGTGAGGTACTTGCTGCTTCAGTTCAAAGACTGATTCTCTTTGAATTAAAAACTGCTGCTTAAATCAAAAAATAATTTATTTATTTTTCAATGCCCCATTGCTTAAGGATTAAGCTAATTCCCTACCCACTCGAGAAATCGGGCAAAAAATTTAAATTTTGGGTTTTCTCGACAAAGGGGAAAAGCTGCCCTAGGGGTCCAAAAAAGCTTCGAGATGTAAGAATCATGCCAAACATGCAAAAAATGATGCAAAATAGGGTTCAAATTGGAAAAATTGGTGAAAATGATGATAAAACCTAGCTTGAAGGTTAAATTAGGGCAAAAAACCCCAATTTTTAAGCATAAATAAGCCAAGAAGGGACACTTTTAATTCATTTGTGCATTCACACCTTAGAGATTCCTTGCATTTTGAGCTATGACTTTCTGACGAAATGGCATGACGAGAGCTTCCACGATACATTTTTTACTAAGTTCAAGAGCACTAGAGGCTTCTTGGTGTAGGACCACCGGTATGTGATCTAAAACTTGATTTGAAATTTGACTTTTCGATGCATTTATTGCTCTTTTAAATTCAAACTTTGGCAGTGTCACTATATAGTGATGCCCATTTGAGAATCAACAACACTAAATCAAATTCTAGGGATACAGTTCACAATTTAGAATTAGGGTTTCCAATTTAAATTATGATGCATATGTATATAGTGACACACTTCTTGATTTAAAAATCAGGGTTAGGGTTTCCAGTGTTTAAATCACGATGCATATGTTTATGGTGACGTGATTTATGATTTGCAATTTGAATGCCTTTGGGCATCTCAATTTGGAATTTGGAATATAGCGATGAGCTATTGTCATTTAGGAGCTAAAAATTCCAAACTGAGTCAATTTTTTTTTGAATTTTGACATCGTGCACTTCATGGGTGTAGGAGGTCATTCCACCCTTGATATCGTGTGAGCATTGGCCCAAATTTTTGGAGATACTTGGTGATTTATTTGAGTTATGCTAGGAGAACTTGGGAGATATTGGTCTATGTTACATTGCATATACCATCATTCGGAAACATTTGGCTATGATGACCGTGTTGTGCGAGTGATGGAATAGTGAGACCTCATCATTCCACCTTATGATAGGTGAGGTGATAGTGACATTAGAGGATGTATGGTAGATACTGCATTTTTTGATACATGGTGAGTGCATGATATACAATGTTGATTCTAGATATGATGCTTGCCGTGAGGTGATGGAGATTGAGGACATCATTCTATCCACTTCACAAATCGACCTTGAGATGTACCAAGGTTGAGTCCCACTTTTAGATTGATAGTTGTAGCCATCATTTCAGGTTTGGTTGCTCCAGATTGATGGAGTAGAGGATTCATCCTAGGATGAGGCTTGGCATGGCATCAGATGCTCTATAGGAGGAAATAGTTTGCATGGGGGCTAGTGATGTTGGCCTCATTATATCATGATATGTATGAATTTTTCTATTGGGACGGTAGAGCTATTGGCATAGGGATTAACTTTCTTCATATTTGGGCTTGGGAGCACATTGTCATGCATCGTCTGATTGTTTAGATGGCCGATGTAGAGCCAGATGACCCCATGGTTTGGAGTTATAGAGGTTCCATTACCTTAAAACAAACTAGGCAGCTTGGGATTTCATACTAGTGTCAAGTCATTGATGATATGACAGTCTTCAGATGGAAACCCTAGCTACAGATGCCAACATGGTATAATGATGCACAACAGTTGTTCTTTGCTTGAAAGACCCGATATATGTAGGGTCAGAAGCACATGATTATAGAGAGGTACCTACTAGATAGGGTGGATTGACAGTTTGGAGAGCCATAGGATAGGATAGATGATGTATACAAGGCCATATGTTCTAGATCAACTTGAGAGGTACACACTTAGGAATCCATGATCACAGTTCCTAACGTGATTGAGGGGTTTCAATAGTTGGTTGCACAGCTGTGGGCATATGACCAGGGACATGTAGATGCTCAAACAATTCCTCCATATGTTGCATGGTTTACATCCCCTCATAGGTTGAGAGTTCTAATGGGTGTTGCTCCATGAGGGAGACCTAGAGGGAGGGGAGTGAGCATAGGCAGAAGCAGGAGATAGGATGGCTAGGATGACCAGGATAGGAAAATTTTGGGGGAACCACCTATGGATGAATAGCCTCTAATTTAGAAAAAACCAGTGTAGCAATAGCTAGTGCAACCACCACCATAGGATCCTTGGGATGTACAGATTCAACAACTGCAAAAGTAGGTGTAGGTTATTACAAGTGAGCCAGACTAGGCCCACCAGCAGATTTTGGCGATTACAGCTGAGAGGGATCAAGCACGATAGTAGGTTGTGACCATTACTATGGAGAAAGATCATGCGAGGTAGTAGTTATAGTCTATGACTACCGAGAGAGACCAAGATATTAGTCACCACCAATAGATAGAGGCGATGACAATGGCTACACAAGGAAGGACTATATCTACTAGGATATACAAAGAGGCTATGACTGAGGAAGCCTATTACAAGATGAATTACCATAGAGACATTCCAGAGGTGCTTAGACAACCTGACTACTCATAAAGGAGTGATGCATGACCTAGGGCCAATGATTAGCTAGAGAGACAGGTCGGAGAGGGGAGCAACCATCAAGACTAGCTTGATTGTGTAGACACTTTTTGATTTGCTTCCCGATTCTTTGCACAAATATACATTCATGGGATAATTTTTGATAGCCTTGTGGATATTGTATTTATGTTCAATATAAAGACACTGATTTATATATTGTATCATGACATTCTTTTTTTGATATATATGTGACAGGGATTTAATATGATGTGTTCATCTTATTTCATGCTTATGATTGTATGGATGCATTTTGATATGATGTAACATGCTTATATTTTATCATGTATGGATGCACTTTATTTATGCTTATGCGATGATGTCAGATGATATGGGATGTAATTTTATGGATGGATGCAATGTTAACTCTTTTTTAGTATCTTTTCATGATATGTTATAGGATGAATGATATGATATGCAAATTTAATAGATGGATTTATTTTTGTGTATTTTTTATATAACTTTATGATGAGATGTATACATATGTATGGATAATGCTTATGCTCATGATATGATCATGTGATTTATGTTTATGATATATAATGCAATGATTTAAGATGCTTGAAATAAGAAATCTATATTAACTTAAATGTTAATGATGATGTAGGATGTATTCCTTATGATATGCTATGATTATGAGATGTATGCATGCTCATGAGTTGTGGATGTAGGAGAGATGCATTGATGAGGTTTTTTGTTGAATTTCATGATACCAAATTAGTGTAGAGAGAAGATAGAAGAAACAAGATGAATGACTATTGATTTTGATGATTGCCTCAAAACATCCAACAAATCTATGATCCACCAAGATTTTATTAGAGATGGTGATGAAAAATGTATGATGATGATTTTCTCAAATCTTGGGATTGGGATTTTTTTTCATTCCTTATTGTTTGATATAACATATAGATACAACAAATCAAGGTATTGATAACCAAGATGGTGTTGTATCTAGTGTAGTAGACTTTGACTTTACAAATAGATTGGATAGTTCTTGTTCACATCTTGACATACAAAAACCTCATCGAAATGTAAGTTAGAAGCTTAAAATACATTGGACCAAATCATATGCAATAGTTAACAACGTACTCCAACCAACCTTCCTACACACAACCAAGCAAGTATGAGCCAAAATTATTTTACAATAATACCCATGAGCATAGAAAATGAAAGATCATGATCGACGCCCCATTCCTTTCTCTTTAAATAATTTTGATAGACATCATCGAGAGGTCCTTAGAATGGGTCATTAAGATAAATTAGAAGAAAATATCAAAGACAAACAGTCAGTTTTATCTATATCTCTTTCCTATTTAAATATAGCTAAGTTGATTTCTAATACTGATATCCATCACAGGAAGGATACATCCTAGGACATGTTGATCAAATGGTTGTTTGATCTTAGGATGATGATGATCTTTATGTTAAGACATTGCTATAAACTTCACTGATGTGTTTACCTATGATCTAGAATTTAGATTTTGACACTTAAGTTCTCAATTACGACTTGCTACACTTACTTTCTACTTGTTTTGCCAAAGGTTGAACATGACACCTAATTTATTATGGATGAAGGTTTATCATGGGTGGAAGTGAAATGGCATGGTTGGTTTTGGATTTTTTGGAATATTTCATTGTTTTTGGTATTTTGAAAATGTTTTGAGGCTATTTTTGGCCTTTTTGGTCTTTACAAAAAAATGTTAGGGAAAATGGAAGGATTTTTAGGTGTTATTTGAATGATTTTTTCTCATTTGTAATCAAAATAACTTGTGTTTGGAAGTAGACAATATTGAGAATTTTTTGACTTGGAATTGTTTTCATTGATTTCAGAACCTAGGATCTAGAAGGTTGTGGTCTAGGTGATATAAAGAAATGATCTATCCTATTGTATGCTATAATTTTGTGTAGTGTGGATGTTATCCTCAATCCAGATATGGTAGGTACTTCTGTTTGGGTCATATGTGGAAGACAACTAATGTAGAATAATGAAGAATAATTTTTTGGATATTGGTTGATGTGCCTAAAGCTTATTCTGGGTATCCTTGTTATCCGAACATTCATGTAGCATGTTACAAGTTTTGGTATGTCTAATTGAATTCCTCTAGTTGGTATTGAAATTGATGATAATCAATATTTGGTCTTGGTTGTGGTGTTCCCATAAAATGATGATGATCAAGATTTGGTCTTGGTTTTGGCATTCCTATCAAATGATGATGATCAATATTTGGTCTTGGTTGTGGTGTTCCTATCAAATCTAGAATATATCTCATGTAATTCAAATTACACTATATTTTGGTAATTATGCTAGGTGATGAAATTATCTTATGTATGATCTATTTATGGGTCTTGTGGTAACATGGTAAGAATATATTTATGTGAGACCTATCCTTTGGGTCTGGTGCTAGTGTGGCAAGCCTTATTGAGCATCTCAAGGTTGTTCTTCAAGCTGACATGTTTTGCTATGCTGACTCATTTTGTTCTCTAGGTATACATATATATATATATATATAGAACATATTTTTGGTATAGAACAAGAAGTGTGGTGTGTGTGAATAGTGATAAGGGCGTGAAGGATTTTGCGACAAGAAACAAAGAAGGAAGTCAAGGTGAGTGTCAGGAAGAAGCAATCTGTATTATAGAGGCTTTGCAAGGAAGGTGTGTAGGAGATTCTTTATAAAATCTGTTACAAAAAGATATTGTGCTCTTAACCGAAAATAACCTCATGCATATGTAGATGCAACTTCATTAGTTCATGTTTTTTCTATTTTTTAATCAGAGTTTTTTGTATTAATGAGGCAGTGAGCCCACCAACAGTGACCCTTACTTGTAGTGAGCATTTTGGTAGTGAGCCCTTATAAAAATCACCTTAATTAGTTCCACCTTAACCGATGCTTTATGATTGAGAATTAGCATTCTTTGTGGCTTTTCCCATCTTGGGTTTCCATGTAAATTCTAGTGTTCATTATGCATGGTGTTGTTAAGTGCTTTCATGTTCATATCTATTTTAATTAATATCTAATTGATTTAAGATTTCTCTAGATTAAGTAAATAAAGGAAATGTGTTTTGGGGTAACTAATTCAACCCCCCTTAGTTATCTAGACTATTCAAAAATTGGTATCAGAGGCTTGTCCCTTGGAGATAGAGCTTAATCACTTGAGGGAGATCTTAGAAATTTGAACATATGATAGGAGATTATTACTTTGATGAAGAATTGAAGTCAATACTAGGTGATATGGAAAGTACAAAATCTAAAAATGATGAATTAAAAGGAAACATCATTGAGGCAAATGCTTGCATCTCAAAGCTAAGGGAGAAAATATAGAAATTCAAAGCAAGACACATAGAGGTCAATGAGGAATTAAAGGAGTCAAAGGAAATTCCTATGAAACTAAAGCTTCAGTTGGATGAATGCAAGAAGATAGAATAAAGTCTCAAGGACATCATCAAATAGAAAATGGAAGAAAATGAGAAGTTAGATCAAGAATTAAGAAGACTGAAATCAAAAGCAATATTATGTGAAAGCAACATGATTCTGGATCAACTCTTGTCCCTATAGAAATGTCACAAGGATAAGGAAGGAATTGTCTTCTCAGGGGAAAGCTCAAATCAGAACACTAAGGGTAAAGACAAAGAAGTTGAAGCTAAAGCAAGATCTGGTGTAACAAGCAAGGTTTGAAACTCTAGAACATCTACAAAAATACCTCCAATCAAGAAACCAAATGATTATAGGTACTTATCGTTTAATGGTCATTGTTTTCTATACACTTTTTTTGGATTTAAGGTTGTAGAGAGTAGAAGCAAGAAGGAAATGAGTATTCAATGCTTTAATTGTCACAAGTTTGGTCACAAAGAAAGTCATTGTAGAAGTCAATTATCTAATCTAGATAGAAGGAATGAAATGAATTGTCATTTTCATGGTTATTTTTTCTTACACCATAGTTATGGTCACAAAGATAATATGTGTAGATCTAGAGTTCACTCAGTTAAGTTAGGGAAAATATGTTACAGGTGCAATCGATCCAGCCATTATGCTAACACATGTAGATATGTTCTCTAGAAAAGTGTGAAAACAAAAAGAAGGTTGCAAAATCAAATGAATCTAAGAAGAAGACTATCATGGTTTGGAAGAAAAATGAAACAAGTGTGGGGAGCCCCTCTATGGTATCAGATCTCGATACAAGCTCTTCCAAAATCTAAGCCAATTACCTTGGCTCGAGGGAAGATTTGTAATGCATATTGTTGATGGTGTTTTCTATACAACAACTCAGAAAAAATATAAAATATCCTATCTCTCTTGAAAGGTTGATCTATATGAACAAAGAGATAACCCCAAGGTCTCTTGGGTGTCAGGTCATGATAGTGCAGTGGAACCACTCAATGATAAATGTGAAAATGTTGGTAATCAAAATGGGACATTACAAAGAAAATGTTGGAGACTCTAAACTTGTCAGATTTTGAAACAAAGTGATACTTGAGTTCCTAATTTAACTGTAGTTCAAAGAAATAACAAAAGGTAAGGGTTTCAGAGATCCTAAGATTGATATTACTCCTAAGATCAACAATACCAATTAGGAAATATTTGGAACAGACCAATCCCTTTAAAACTACTTTTTGTTTAACCTAGAATATACTTGCAATCTCACAAAAATAGTGCAATCTTCTAAGGAATTAAATATTTTTAGATTAGGCACATTCATCCAAGCCAACCTTAGTTTTGCAGTTGACATGGACAAGTGCCCATAATTGAACTAAGCACACAAATAACAGGTACAAATTGACCTTGCACAATAGTCCCACAATCAAGATGTTTCCCAAAGTATGAATCAAAGATTGCTACAACACTCCAAACATTAAATCAAAAGCTCCATTAAATTATTTACTCTAAGTCTAAAATACATTCAGATATTTCCAAGCAATTTGGAAGATAGAATAAGAGCCATGCAAGACAAATCAATCCAAAGAAGACACCAATAATAAAACAATATCTTCACTTGTACTAAATCACCAGTAATAGAAACAATTTTGATATTCTATGTTACAACATTTGTTTGAAAATGAAACTAAGTCCTAATTCTTCTAATCGACTGTCTAACCCTTTAAAAGCTTGTCTAACCTCTATTTTCCAACAATAACCTACTTTTTTTTAACCAACCAACAAATGAGGCGAAATGCCATACTTATAGAAATCTTGTCCTATGTTGGCCCAAGCTAGGGTTACAAAGAAGGTTGGCCACCAATAATATCAGCCCAAATAACTCGCAATAAATTATCATCCTGTAATGAATGCATGAGGCACCCCTGCAGATCAGCCTGGGATCTCTACAAATCCTGATTCAGATCAAACAAACCCCGCAGGTCCCCTCACCATTAATGTCCCACTGACGCGAAGCAACAAAGGGTAATGTGCGTGTCATATGAGAGTAAATACAAACCACTGACCAACAGCCATGTTGGGCCTCCCCAACAACTCTAATCGAGTCAAACCAGTTTGAATTCGCCCACATCATGCCCAACTCGGATGAATGGCCCTCAAGCGCATTGACCTAGCCATGTATGAGCGATTTTGACCTACCCGCAACCGCAAAATGTACCTAGCTACAATCCCATAAATCTCGCAAAGTACACCCACTTCTTCCTCTCAGCCTCGACAACAACAATTTGCCTGACCCAACCTGCATTCAAAGTGGCCACCATTAATATTCATTATGGCATGAAAACCTATGTTAATCAATCATAAACAACATGCTAATCATCAAAGGAATCCAAAACAACGATTAGAATCCAATAAAACTTCATTAAAGCAACCCCCTGCCAAGGTTTGGGATTTCCACCCCCTCACGAAATTTAGGTCAAGAAGGAATTTTAGGAAATTCTGGGCTAGGTGGATTTTACCGAGAGAAGCAAAAAAATCACCAAAAGGCCAATCACTCATCAGTCAAAACTACAAAAATTTCTTCACATATCATTAAATCATCTAAATCCATCATGCAATGAAAAACCATTAATAGTCATACCATGAATCTTCTCAATCTTCGACAAATAGCAGACTTTCAAAAAAATATGACAAGGACGGAAATCACCGAAACCAACAAAACTTCGCTTATCAAGGGAAAATGAAGCAAGGACAGAGTATTGGGATTTTCTCAAGGCAACGGATTCCTATGAAGTCAACACAATTACCATGTCGTTGATCAAAATTCTGGCCTCCCAACACCCCCAAAGTGACTAAAACCGTGCCACCGCAAGCCAAGCATGAATTCCCTGCGGTATTGAGGTAAATAGCCCAAGACGTAACCTAGGAAAATGAAGAGGCGAAGGAAATTTTGGAGGAATCCAGGGAAGATGGAATTCCACGGAGCACCAAAATCTCCGAAGACAATGCAGAACCAGCCCCGAGATGCAACCCAGGAAAAGGAAGAGGCGAAGGAAATTTCAGAGGAATCCAAGGAAGATGGAATTCCACGGAGCACCAAAATCTCTGAAGACAGTATAGAACCAGCCCTGTTGGGCTTTTTTGGTAGCTGGGGAAATCCGCCCGAGGGGAAAAATCCTAAAAATAGGGAAAAACCCAAAATTGTCCTAAAGACTTAGAATTTTCAATGTGTTAGCATAATGGGGGCACTTTACAAGCAAGATAAGGATTTGGGAACATTGTAAAGTAACCCAAATCTAGGACCAAAGCACCAAAACCCAAAAAAATCAAGATTTTCAAAGACAAGCTCAAAAAAGGGCAAGGCCACAGAAAAGAGCCAAAAGACAAGGCAAAAGAGGGTCCTTACTTTCAATGGGGCATGTGTGAAAAAATTGCACAATAAATGGCGACTCCACTAGGAAAATTATCTAGAGCATTTCAATGAAAAATTAGAATCAACCCAAAATCTCTGGTTTCGCAGACCAGATATGGATGTATCAGGTGACCTATGGAAAAGGTTTCAAAAATCAAAAACAAGAAAACATTTGTTGTACCAAGGTCGAAGTGTGTGTATATGCATTCATTTCTTTTTCCCTTAGTGGCAATAGGGACCAAACTTAGTTTGATATGTCATCATAAGGATTCCAACTCCAAAAGCAACCTAGATAGAGCCTCATTGCCAGTGAGGCATTCATAGCCCTGGTAGAGATACTAGGATACCCCTGATAAGGTGAACATTTCTTTTGATTTTCAACATTTTCTTTTGTTTTGATATTCTCTTTGAGATCTTTTAAAACTTCTCTTTCACCTTGCAAGCAATGAAGCCTGCACTCAGGGATGAGAGCCACAGTGGCACTGGAGTAGGATATAAGATTTTTCACCCAATCAGACCTTACAAGGACCATATGCAACCTTGGAAACCTTAAGATTTGTGTGTACATATGAGACTCAAATACATTTCAAAATTTGACTTAATCAAGTGACTCCAATTCCAACCATATGCAACATCAGACAAAGGAAATCCACCAACTGACTTTGAAAAGATGATTGGAGTTTGTAAAACAAACTCCCAAAATGGCACCAAGCAAGTAGCCAAGCATACAGATGCAACAAGCCCAGAAGAAAGTAAGAAAATCCCATAGCAGGAGTAGAGCAAAAAGCAAAACAAACTGAAGTAGACCTACCCTAACCAAAAGAAAAAACAGAACAAAAAGGAAACCTAACCTACTTATGTACAAGGAAAGAGTTGTAAATAGCTAAGGACTGGAAATAATGCTTCAAATACTACACATTCACAGGCAATGGGATATTCTCCCCAGTGAGATTTTTGAAATGGAAAGCATTATCTCCTAGAATCTCTACAATCTGATAAGGGTCGAGCCAAAGTCTATCGAATTTCCCATGCTCCCCTTTTCAATCATGGTCTTTATCCTAGTATAGAACCAAGTCAGATATTTAGAGGCTTTCACCTTAGCTCTTCTATCAAACCATCTTTTCACTACACCCTGATGCTTGGCAAATTTTTCTAAGGCTTCATCTCTTCTCTCTTCAAGGTGTAACAGTTCAGTTAAGCAGGATTCATGCTTATCCTCTCCATCATAATATTCATTGATAAATTGCAGGGTAGGGATCTTCAGCTGGATGGGAAATACAGGTTCCAAGCCATACACTAAGTGATAAGGAGAGGTTCCTAGGGATGTCTTCCATCTGGTACGATCTGCCCAAAGAGAAAATCTAAGCTGGGTGTGCCAATCCTTAGGGTTCTTCTCCAACAACTTACATATGACTATCAACAAATTCTTGTTGGAAGACAACCAAACCATTGCCCTGTGGGTAGTAATTAAAAGGAAATTTTATGATAATTCCATGATCAAAAGCCTAGTTATAAAATTTTAATGATGCAAATGCAAGACCATTATCACAAAATATAGCCAATGGACATCCAAAGTGATTAAGAATACCTGACTCTACAAAATTGATTACCACCTCAGAAGTGCATTTCTTGCATGCAAGAGCCTCGGTCCACTTGGTAAACTAATCAGTTATAGTAAGAATATACCTATGGCATGTAGAGGAAGGTGGATTGATTGGATCTATGAAGTCCATTCCCCATTTTGCAAATGGTTTTACCTCTATGACTGGCTGAAGTGGAAGGGTTGCATGTTTCTCCCTACTTGCTACAGTCTAACACACATGACAAGTCCTCACATGGTTATGTGTATCTTTGAATAAGGTAGGCCAATAATAGCCTACCCTTAGGATCTGATTTGCAGTGGAAGGTGTCGATCCATGGCCTTTGCCATATTTTCCATGAAATTCAGTCATCCCCCTTCCAACTTCTTCCTTCCCTAGGCACCTCAAATAAACCCCCTCATGATTTCTCTTATACAAGACAACTCCTTTTATCATAAAACTACCACTCTTCAAGCATAGAGCTCTCCTCTGTATTGCATCAAGGTGTTCAAGACACTGCTAGTTCAATAGATAGTAGATGATTTCATCATACCAGTCTTCTAGAGACACTTCTTGGAGGTGATATTGTTGATTTGTGAGGTCAGGACCTATCTCAACTATTGTCTTTATTAGTCCCTACCCTCTCGCCAATATCATAGGTTAGATCTCAATATCATATTCCTATAACATAGTTACCCACTTGGCCCTACATTCTCCCAATTCATTCTACATTAGGAACAACTTTACCACAGGATCAAGTACTATAGAAAGGACCTTATTTCTCAAGATATAGTGTCTGAATTTATTTACTACTTGAACCAGGGCATAAGCCTATTTTTCTACATTATGATATCTTAGTTCTGCATCCTTCAAAGGAGCACTCATAAAGGCTATGGGATGTTCATTCCCTTGGTCGAACTTCTAGGTCAGCATGCCAGCATAGGAATGTTATGAAGCAAACAAATATATATAAAAGAGTTTGGCATAATCAGGACTTACCAATATTGGAGCTTCAACAATAGCTCTCTTAATTTTTGCAAATGCCTCCCTAGCTTCTGCACTCCATTCAACCTTTGATTTTTGTTTCAGCATTACATTCAAGGGCTTTACTATTTCTGCAAATCCAGTGATAAACTTTTTGATGAAGTTGATTTTCCCAAAGAATGACTTCATTTCCTTTTTGCTTGCAGGAGGCTGAATTTTTAGTATAGCCTCTACCCATTTTGGATCAATGGAAATACCCTATTCTGAAACAACATGCCCTAACAACTTTCCCTCAGTGACTCCAAAGATTCACTTCTTGGGATTAAGTAAGACGCCAAACTCTTTGCACCTTTGGAATAATTGGCATAAATCTGAAATATGATCACCTCTCCTCTTAGAAAAGACTGTCAAATCATCCATGAAAATGATGATGCACCTGCCAATGATGTCTTTGAAAGAAACATCCATTTCCCTCTAGAATGTAGCCCCAACATTGATTAATCCAAAGGGAATTCTTTCATAAGAAAAAGTTCCCCATTTTGTAGTAAAGGTATTTTTATGCCTATCCTCATAGTGTACCATAACCTAATTGTATCCAGAGTACCCATCCTTAAAATACATCATCTGAGACCCATTAACAATCTGAAGTACTTCATCTAGTGAAGGGACTGGATAATTATCCTTCTCTGATGCCCTGCTAAGGTTCCTGGAATCAACACATAGTCTGATTTCTCCATTTTTCTTCCTTATTGGAACCAAGTTTGCAACCCATGTGGAATGTATTACTGGGAATATGATTTATGTTGAAAGTAGCTTTTGCACCTCCTTCTGAATGATGGGCTCTAGTAGAGCATTAATTGGCCTCTATCTTTGCCTAAATGAATTAACATTTGACTTCAAGGGAATATTATGTGTAATGAATGAAGTATCATATGTCTTTAAGTCATGATAGCTCCATACTATCACATCTTGATAAGTGTGCAAGGCATAAATAATTCCTCTCCTTTCCTTTGGAGTGCACACTTTACCAATAAAGACATTTTTGACACCCTCCTAGGTCCCCATGTTGTACATTTCACATTGACTGCTGAGAGATTCCCTTTTCACTTGTTGTTCCTAATCTTTTATCTTATCCAGATCAAAAATTCATTCTAATTGCACCATTCCCCTTGGGATAGTATTAGTTTTTTAGGTTAATGACCCCTTCTAGGTCCATTTTAGCCTCTTAAGGTTTTGCCTCATCAATCACTTGGGAAGCAAACACATCACAACTAGTGATGAAATCAAGAATATGCTTGTCATCCTCCAACACCTAGAAATTTGTGATGTTTTCAGGCATTGAGGGTACTGGGGTGAGCGCCACAGTGAACTTCAAACTTGAGAGCGATGAGGGTTGCAATGTACTTGTTTCCTATAATAGAGAATCGATAATTTGATTCTTACCTTAGGGGATCAATTGAATGTTGAAGGCGTCAAATCCTTCAATGAGATCCCATACTTTGTGCCTGTAGTTGGGCATTCTTCTATTATGGAACGAGTATTGTTTCCTTACTTGTGTAACTACTAGCTCAGAATCTCCAAACACTTGAGAGATCTTGACTTCCTTTCTCAAGGCCATTAATAATCCATGGACCAAAGCCTCATATTCAGCTATATTATTAGTGCATTGGAATTGGAGTCTATGAGTAGAAAAATAGGTTTTATCTTTAGGGTTGATCAGTTCAAATCCTGCTCTAGCACCCTGCTTTGATTTGGATCCATCAAATCTCAATATCCAACAACCATCAGCTCCTAATTTCTTTAGACTAACCTTTTCCTTGATACTACCTGAAGGCTCTTCAAGAGGCCTTGGGATCTTCCCTTTTACATTATTCTAAATGGTCTATATATCTAGTCTAGCATCTGAAGTTGGATTAATGCATCTTTGTATCAGATCCACTACTATTTGGCATAGGCAACACTTCAACTTAGAGTGAGGGGCATTGTGAACTCTGCACTAATTAAGGAGCAACAATTCCTTAAAATCCACATTTCTACCTAGCTGAAACTGATCCTCCACACACTTATGGATAAAATCTTGGAAATTATCTAGCAAGCTAAGTTGTCTATCTTCCTAATCATCAAGTTCCTCTATTTGTTCAAGTAGTGCTTCAGAACTACTGGCTCTTGATGTGGATTCATCAGAGAATCCTTGTAACATAAAATATTCTTCTGTGTTTGAAATAGGGGCAACCAGGACATAGTTCCCCATGCTGACCTCTGACACCAATATCTCATTCGAAGTATTCTGATATTCAGTGATCACATACTTCATTCTAGGTTCTCTTTCGATTCTAATTTGATTTGGGACTCCTTTCCAAGGGAGCCACATGTGAGAATGATCTGTGGATGTATATCCATTTAGTGCCTTGGTGAAATCTTGACCCAAGATCAAACCATAAGTGTCAGGAATATCTGCCACCTGAATATTAAGTACTTGTTGCACTCTAGGATCTGAAGCAACTTGCATGGGGATCATGTTCAGTTCTCCCACTATATTTACCTTTATTTTGTCCAATTGGGTGACCTTCTTCTGAGAGGCTACAGGGGTAATACCTAGAGCCCTATAGACAACAAAAGGCATAACGTTTGTAGATTCCCCTGAATCCAGAAGACAATTGTGTAGATTCTTCCCAAAGATACAAATAGAAATCAAGAAGGGAGGGGTTTCCATCTTACCCTGGAACAAAATCAATTGATTTTCAACTTGTGCAACTTGGTTCTTATCCTTTTCTTTACCCCGGTCTCTAGGTTGTGCTTGGCTTGGACCTTTATGTGCCTTTAAACTAGGAGGCATACCAATTGCTTTGTTGAATGCTACTCATTGTGGTGTTGTACTTGAATTGAAAGACCCTAGGACTACATTTATGATTTCAGGAACCCTTAACAACTCAAAAGAAGAGAAACTCACCTTTAATTTCCTAAGTTCTTCAATCAAATATTCACCTAATTGTCCTACAATCATGTCAGTGTGGGTCTCCTTAGAATGACTAGTCTACTTATCCTTTTCTACATCAGAATTGCTTCCTTTTGACATATCAGGTTGTCCTCCTTTCACAAAGTATTGTGTTAGCACCTGAGGGTAAGATGGATTATTACTAGCATGTGGGTCTTGTGGAGTGGTAAAATTGTTTGGAGGAATAGATGTGGTAAATGAGCCTCCAGCTTGTGGATTCCCATTAGGCCTATTCCTCAAATCATACTTTCTTGTAGGTTGCTGAAACATCTTTACTTCTTCAATACCAGCCTCCTCTTCATCCAAGGGGCCACTATCATTTTTAGTTCCCTCATTAAATAACTAAGAGATTTCATCTTCATTGAGCACTTATTCAGCCTCCTCATTCTAGCTACTTGACTCATCCTCTGCTTCATTCTCTTCATCCCTCAAGAAAGGAGCATGATTCAACACCAAAATTGGGGAATCATACGGATTTGAGGGTACCAACTCTCGACCAGTGGAGTTGTTTTCAAATTCATACTCAAAGATGAAACTTTGAAATTCAGAACAATCTAGCTCAGAGTGTTGGCTTGTCTTGTGAAGCCTGCACCACCCTAAAAAAGTTGCTTCAGCTAGATATACTCCACTTGGACGTTTCTCTTGATTGGAATGTTGGTCCAGTGGAGTGGGGAATCCTCCATTATTAGGTCTGATATTCCATGACCTATTATGCCCAGGTGGTTGTCTCCTTTCAAACCCTTGTCCACCTTGTTGACCTCTATTAAAGTTTTGACTAGAACCCTGGCCTCTTTCAAAATTATGAATTTTGTCAAAGTGCTACCCTCATGCAATATCTTGATTCTCCCTATTGTAATTTGATTGCATGCTCCTCTGAGAAACTTGGAGTTGGCTATTCTGGCTCTTCAAGTAGGTTACCTCCATATTCAGCTTATTCACTTGCTCGGTTAGCTCATCTAACCTTTCTTTATCAGGACTACTGTAAGGCACTCAATTTACATTGTTTGAGGGGTATCCTGGCACTCCTCTAGGACTTGTCGACTGATTCAAAACTTTTGAGTTTTGTAAATATGTAGGGAAACCAAATTGTGGCTATGGATAAAGGGGTTGATTGGCACCCTATTGCGGATAACTAGGCATTAGGTGAGCCTGACTTATTGGATGGCTTGGGTGTGG
This sequence comes from Sequoiadendron giganteum, assembly GCA_007115665.2. Lineage (NCBI taxonomy): Eukaryota > Viridiplantae > Streptophyta > Pinopsida > Cupressales > Cupressaceae > Sequoiadendron > Sequoiadendron giganteum. The sequence goes on along the minus strand of CM021104.1, from coordinate 43,701,069 downwards.
TACCAAAGGAAAATATGGAATGGGATTCATAATGGGAGTGTGATTAGTCAATGCTTGGTTAAGAGCTTGGACTTTCCCAGGGTGAGAAGCTGCTCCTATAGATGGCAGGGGTCCTAACAAGTGTTGTCTCAGATTAGTATTGACCTTAACAACCTCTATGTATGCAGTGAGAAGGGTAGTTGGAGGATTAGTTATCCACTTAAGGAAGGTGGATGTAAGACTATCTAGGGCCTCAAAATAGACTTCTAAGGTGGTGGCATCATCCACAATGTAAGGTGTTTACAATCTAGTGTATGCATAGTGGAACCTATTATTGAATGATCCTGTAGGCTCATTGACTTCTCTCTTAACTCTGGTAAACTGCATGCAAAGCTCATTGGCACTAATGGGAATTTTAAACTTCCATAGAAATGCAACCTCAAGTTCAGCCTAGTTATGGATGGATGTAGTAGGCAAGTGGTTGTACCAGTAAAAGGCCTCCTCTCCCAGAGAGTAAGGGAAAAGTCTACATGCAACATATTCATGATTAATCCCTCTATCCCTTAGATAAGTATGAAAAATCCTAATATGCTCCTCTACTATTCTATTAGGATCACTCGTTTGAATATGTTGCACCCCTTTAGATCAGCCAGGGATCTCTACAAATCTCAATTGAAATCGAAGAAACCGCGCAGGTCCCTTTGCCATTAGTGTCCCACCGACCCGAAGCAGCAGAAGGGTAACACGTGCATCATATCAGTGGAAATATGAGCCACCGACCAACAGCCAAGCTGGGCCTCCCCAACAACTTCGATCAAGTCAAACCAATTTAAATTCCCCCACGTCACACACAACTCAGATGAACGGCCCTCGAGTGTGTTGGCCTAGCCATATACGAGCGAGTTTCACCTGCCCACAACCACAAAATGTACCTGACTGCAATCCCACAAATCCTGCAAAGTACACCCACTTCTTCCTCTCGGCCTCAACAAGAACAATCTACCCAATCCAACCTGCATTCAAAGTGGCCACCATTAATATTCATAATGGTATGAAAATATGTGTTAATCAATCATAAACAACATGCTAATCATCAAAGGAATCTAGAATATCCATCAGAATCCAATAAAACTTCATTAAAGAAACCCCCTGCCAAGGTTCAGGATTTCCACCCCTTCGCGGAATTCAAGTCAGGAAGGAATTCTGGGCCACACGGATTTTAGTGAGAGAAGCACAAAAATCACCAAAAGGCCAATCACTCATTAGTTAAAACTCCAAAAATTTCTGCACATATCATTAAATCATCCAAATCTAGCATGCAATACAAAACCGTTAACAATTAGACCATGAATCTTCTCAATCTTCAATAAATAGCAAACTTTCGTAAAAATCCAATAGGGACGAAAATCATCGAAACCAACAAAACTTAGCATATCGTGAGAAAATGAAGCAGGGACGGATTATTGGGATTTTCCCAAGGCAATGGATTCCTATGAAGTCAATACAATTCCCATGTCGTTGACCGGCAATCTGGGATCCCAACGCCCCCAAAGTGACTAAAACCGCACCACCGCAAGCCAAGCATGAAGCCCCTGTAGTATTGAGGTAAACAGCCCAAGATGTAACCCAAGAAAATGAAGAGGCGAAGGAAATTTTGAAGGAGTCCGGGGAAGATAGAATTCCACGAAGCACCAAAATCTCTGAATACAATGTAGAACCAGCCTCGAGATGCAACTCGGGAAAATGAAGAGCTGAAGGAAATTTTAGAGGAATCCGGGGAAGACAAAATTCCACAGAGCACCAAAATCTCTGAAGACAATGTAGAACCAACCACGTCAGGATTTTTAGGCTACTGGGGAAATCCACCTGAGGGGAAAAATCTCGAAAATAGGGAAAAACCCGAAATTGTCCAAAAGACTTAGAATCTTCAAAGTGTTAGCATAATGGGGGTACTTTACAAGCAAGATAAGCATTTAGGAACATTGTAAAGTAACCCAAATCCAGGACCAAAGCACCAACAACCAAAAAACTCAAGATTTTTAAAGACAAACTCAAAAAAGGGCAAGACCATAGAAAAAAGAAAAAGGCTAGGCAAAAGAGGGTCCCTACTTTCAGTGGGGTGTGTGTGCAAAACTGCACAGCACATATCCTATCAGTTGCCCCTTTCCAAAGTAAGTTTGAGGTGTTTTTGACATGACTAAGCTGGATCTAGTTGATGTTGCATGATGAAGCATAATTCAACTGATTCAAAAGTGAAGTACAATTATTGGCATCATCGATGCATTCTTTGGCAGTGAAATCATCATGAGAAATTAAGGATAAAAGATAGAGTTTTTCAAATCAATTCTCACATTTTGCAAAGAAGAAGACGTTTTTGTTGAGCGATAGAAGATTGAAGAAGCTAAGCATGACAATGGTTGATAGTGAATCTAGTGGCAGAATTTTTTTGAAGTTGAAAGGAGTAGAGTTGGATGAATTCAAGGATGGAAACATCATTTTGGAAAAACCCTATCTGATCACTAAGGAAGCCATTGAAGCTATTACTGGATTGTGTAGAGTTGGTGACCTCCCTAGGAAGAAAACAATGAAATACAAAGACATGGAGAAACTTACTAGTATTGACAAAGACCCCCGAGCTCTACTAATAAATACCATTGTTGATCCTATAGTAAAAATGTTAAGTGGAAGTTCGACATCCTTGTTGGAAAGAAAGTTTACAAATATTTGGAATATTTGAAAGATAAATCAAATGCATGCAAATTTTATTTCTCATCCTTGCAGATGGATCCTTGTTCTGGTGTGATAGTGTATAGTGTTATGCCTATCAACCAACTTGAGGAGGGTTCCTCCTCCAATAAGAGGGAGTTAGAGGTTGTCATTTGTGGTTCTCCTCCGGATCCTAAAAGGAGGAAAATTAACACAAAGGGTGTCATCACTATCGCAAAAGAAAAGGAGAAGAAAGAAGAGTCTTTGTCTGATACATATGAAGATTGTTTCGTATTGGATGAGGGTGATATAAAAAATATTGGTGAAATGTGGAATGCCTTCTCTCGAAACAATAGGCCTACAATTGAAGATGCATTGGTTGATTATTTGCTAAAAAAGGGTATTACTATTTCTGTTGTTTTTGAATCATTACTGGAAGATCTAGTAGAATTTTTTGAAGAAAGGTTGTTGCGGGAAGGATCTGAAGGAGATAAATTCTAGGCTATGATTGAAAGAAGGTGTGTCACAACCAAATGAAAGTTATCCAAACACATTGGTGAGACAAGAGAATTC
>CM021104.1:43680922-43697711 GCA_007115665.2 Sequoiadendron giganteum | reverse complement strand
GGATCTTTGAGGCTAATTGTTTAAGGTTTTTTTGTTTGAGACATGTTGTTTTGGTTCCTTTCTATGTTTTGGCTAACATTATTTGATTCACGTTGATAAATTTTTTATTAATTCGGTCCGACATTGTGTACACATTTCATATTTTGCTGGGCTGACATGTAGTTGATGTTATCCATAGTTGCAGATATATATGATTAATTTTTTATACCATTTGATGCATGGTGTGAGATGTAAGAAGCAAGATGTGCGAGTGTTATGTGTGAATATAATTCTAATCTTTTGAAGGCGGAAGTAAAGTGTGAAGAAGAGTGAGCAGAAGGAATTGTTTATGTGCTTAACTAAAACTATAATTAGGCAATAGCAGATGCTATCTTCTCAGTTCAAAATCTCTCAAATGGATATAATTTGAACATGACTATAAGATAGTGTGTCTTCCTTTGGGCAGTAAGCCTTTTTTATTTGAGTAGTGAGCTCTAGGGAGTGTTCTTGAATGCATGTGCATTCCCTGTTTGTAATACTTTTAACAGAGTATAATCTTATGATTAAAATCCACCGTTGATTGTTGGAGTTGAGAAGATACAACTTCATAGGAGCCCAGTGACCTCTGCAAGAAAATAACCTATTACAAGGAGAAGCAAAGAGAAGCAACAAAGAGAATACTCAAGAATGTGGAGCAATGTATTCACCCAAAAATGTAAAATGAATAATGATACAAAAGATAGTTTTCAACCATATATAGATGAAAACCCTAGGCTTACACAATAATAATTAATAAAGTAACTAATTATTATGCACCTAATGTTAGCTTAAGTGAAAAAGATGTAAAAGGGAACTTTAAGTAATTAAACAAATATTGTTTAATTAATAAAGTAAATATCCAATTACTCTAACACCCCCCCTTAAGCTAGACTTAGGGAGAAGCTAAAACCTAGAAGAAGCTACTGAAAGAAAAAGAAATGGGTCCCGACAACAAGGCTAGATCAGGTACCCAAGTACAAAGAAATCTCTATGAAACGGAGAAAAAGGGAGAAAACCCAGTGGGAAAAACTCCACTCCAAAAAGAGTTAGAAGAACATGTTGAAAGAAACATGAAGGAAGGAAGGCCTCATAAAGACCCCCCAAGGACAACTTCCTTCACCCCAAGCATAGAGCGCAACTAAAGATAGCGTGGAGATGCAAAAGGTTTCATGAAGATGTCTACAACCTACTCGGCAGTGGGAATATACTCCAAGATGAGAGAACCATCTTGAATCAACTATCTGATGAAATGCATATGAAGCTCAATGTGCTTCATCCATTGATGCTCCACTAGGTTGCATGAAATGTGTATAGCACTCTAATTGTCACACCAAAGAATAGTGGGACTATCAAGAGGAAAACCAAACTCAGTCATCAACTGACAAAGCCATAAAATTTCCTGACTAGCGAGCACAGTAGCTCGGTACTCAACCTCTGTAGATGATAATGCATGAGCAGTCTGCTTGTTGCACAACCATGTGATAAGACCAGAGCCAAGACAAAAAACAAAGACAGAAGTAGAATTTCGATCATTGACATCACCAGCCCAATCTGAGTTAGTGTAACCAATAATGTGAGGATCCCTTGATGTGTAGTGAATGCCATATGAAGTGGTGCCCTAAATGTACCTCAAAATATGCTTGGCAGCTTGCCAATGCCTCTCATGAGGATCATGGGAGAATTGAGAGACAAGGCCAACCGCAAAGGAAAGATCAGGATGTGTGAGTTAGGTACAACAAACTGCCAACCAACTGCTTGTAAAGTGTAGAATCTACTAAAGGAGTGGGGCAAGTAGTAGTCAAAACAACCCCTGACTAAAATGATGTGGGGGCAGGCTTGCAATCAAGCATGTGAAAGCGTTGAAGCATATCAAGAGAATACTTTTGCTGGTAAATGGAGATCCCCTCTGAAGACTGAAATACCTGAAGACCAAGAAAATAGTGTAGAAGGTCGAGATCTGTCATCTCAAACTGCTCCATCAAAGCTAGCTAAGAATGCTGAATCATAGAGGATGAGCTACCTGTGATGAGAAGATCATCAACATATAGCACAAGAATCAGAATCTCACCCTCAAGATACTGAATATAGACTATGTGATCAGAATGACAGTGAGTGAAACCAATGGAGAGCAAAAAAGAGTCCATCTTCTCATACCAAGCTCGAGGGGCCTGTTTGAGACCATATAATGAACGCTGAAGTCTGCAAACCAAAGAAGCATCATGCACAAATCTCTGAGGCTGATCCATATAGATCTCCTCTTGTAGGTCACCATGCAAGAAGGCACACTTCACATCCATCTGAAAAATGAGCCATCCCCTAGAAGCTACAAGTGATAGTACAAAATTAATAGAATTCATCTTGGCAACAGGGGAAAATGTCTCAGAGTAATCAATACCCTCAACCTATGAGAAACCCTTCGCAACAAGACATGATTTGTACTTATCAATAGAACCATCAACAACATACTTAGTACGATACAACCATCGGCACCAAACCATCTTTCTGCCCTTAGGAAGAGGACAAAGATCCCATGTACTATTCCTCATCAAAGATGAATACTCCTCCATAGCACTATCCCACTTAGGGTGACCTGTCACCTCTGAAAACCTCTGAGGATCCTCTGAAAGAGCATGACTCAAAAGACTAGAACCCGCAGTATGAGAACGGGTGCGATGAGTGTCTGAAGGATCACCGGCCATAGATCCTGCTGCCTCAATAGTAAAGCGATCCCATTTGGGCCTCTGAGGTGGAGCAAGTGGAGGTGGAGATGGGGGATCATCAATATCCTCATCAGAATCATCCTCAAAATAATCCTCAAGAGCTGCAGTGGGTGGAGTAGGTAGTGAAGTGGACACTAGAGATAGGGTATCAACTGGAGGAAGGCGCTCATCAAACTGAACATCTCATCGAAATAGGACCTCTTTGGAATCAGGATCAAACAACCTGTATGCCTTAATATCCTCATAGTAGCTGACAAAAATGAGGGGTCGACTCTTCTGCTCCATAGCTCTCCTCTGAGCATCAGGAATAAATGCCCATGCCTCACTACCAAATACTCGAAATGATGAAATATCAGGCTTGTCATGAGACCAAGCCTCCTCAGGAGTCATATGTCGAATCACCTTGTGAGGCATTTGATTATGAATATAGTTGGCACAATTAATTTCCTCAACCCAAAAGGACGAATCCATGGACCTAGACTGAATCATACAATTAGCCATCTCCCGTAAAGTCCTGTTCTTTCTCTCAGTGATACCATTCTACTGAGGGGTGTAAGGAATAGAAAATTGATGCTGCAAACCATGCTCAGTGCAAAAATCTCTGAAAGCCTGATTCGCATACTCCCCCCCATTATCTATGCGTATCTGCCGAATAGAAAGACTAGATTGCTTCTCTACAAATGTCTTGAAGACTCAAAAGGAATCAAAGACACCAAACTTGTACTTAAGAAAGTACACCCATGTGCGTTTGGAGAAGTCATCAATGAATGTGAGTACATACTTGGCCCCTGAAAAAGAAGGAGTGGGAAATGACATGAGGTCACTATGAATCAACACCAAGGGTGCCAAAGCATGAGTGGCACTTCCCTTCAAAAGGGGATCCTTGTGATGCTTGCCAAGCACACAACCATGACAAACACCATCAGTGTAGGAAATCTATGGAAGACCAAGAACTAGTGCCTATGTACTCATCTGCTAAAGATATCTTTAATTGACATGGCCCAAACGCTCATGCCAAAGCTTACTCACTGAATCTGCATGTGCTATAAGAGATGAACCTATACCCTCAGAAGGCTCAAATCCATCAAATTTGTAAAGACGAGATGCAGTATCAACACTCCCAGTAGCCACAACCAAATCAGAGTCATGGAGGTCCCGAATAACCACATCATGTGGTGAGAACTCAACTATCTTACCAAAGCTAGTGTGGCAAATCTGATAAACGGACAAGAGGTTCGTCGAGATGTTAGGAACAACCAAAACATCTTGTAGAGTGCCCCCATCCAAAGAGATAGAACTGGAACCCAAGACGGAAAGCTGTGAAGAGTCACCCACTGCAATCTGTGAAGTACCACAAGAGGCAAGAGAACTGACCAATTGTTGAGTGTGAGTCATATGGTGAGAAGCACTAGAGTCTGAAATCTAAGTGGACCCATTGGTCAATGCTCTAGCAGTGAGAGCATGACCTTTCCCTATGGTGGAAGAATAAGAAGATTGGGGTGAGGAGATGTGTTGTTGTTGCATGGCATCCTCTAAAGCTTCTAACCGTTTCCAACACCTAGAAGCTAGATGGCCTTGCTTGCCACAAAAATTGCAAGTGTCTCCTGATCTCTCCTTAGTCTTGGAGGAAGACTCACCAGACTTCGAAGATTTCCCATGTTTTGGATTAAATGGTGGTTTAGAATCAGACTTAGGAGGAGGTTTGGAGGAATTCTCACTGCCTACAAAATCTTTCTTGGGCCTCAGTTTCTGCTTCTATTTCCCCTTCGGTGACTGAGCAACCAATGCTTTGCTCTTTGATTCTAAGAGCATATCCATCTAAGAAAGGTGAGATTGCTCCCGAGACAAGTGCTCACAAAACAAAACAAAGGTAGGCATGGTAAAACTAGCACCCAGACCATCCATGGTGGAATAGAAGGAAGAAGAAAATATATGAAATGGACAATGAAGCTTCAAAAGAATCAAGTAAATGCACTCTGTGTCTATCTAGTTCTTGCCACAACCCTATAAAATAGTGCGGATAGTTTTGAACTTGTTCAAAAATTCCTCAATAGTGGGAAATGATTCAGGTTACAATGAAGTCAGCTCTGCCTCAATTTGTAATGCTCGAAACTCATTAATGACCCCAAAAAGTGTCTCAAACTTCAGCCACATGGCTTGAGGAGTGAGTAAAGCATCAAGGTGAAACAAAAGACTGTCTGAAATATGTAGACATAGCAAACCCATAGCCTCATCCATCTTGTTCATGTGATACATAATCTCAAAAGGACACTGCAACTGAGGCTGAACCTCATCTAAACAAGACCACAACCCTCGTGACTTGAGTAGCCTCATCATGCGAGACTTCCAAGTGTGATAGTTATGTGATGTGAGTAACTTAACTGAAGAGTTTTCCATGAAACCCTGCACCTGTACCTGCTTGTGTTTTTTATTATTATGTGATCTTTTAGAATAGACAGAAGATGTAGAGGGGTTTTATTTTTTTGAGAGTTTTGGTGTTCTGGTTTTCTGATATAAATGATAGAAAGCAAGAGAAAAAACACCCCCCACAAAAGATAAACCCAAGCCCTAGTACAAATAGAGAAGAAGGAAGCAATGCATAAGAAAAAAATACTTCAAAACAAATTCTCATGTACCTGGTGAAAATTCTGATAAAATAAATCATATATCTGAATAGAGCATGTTGAGAGATTTCCAATGCATATTTGAGTTTTAAAAATGGAGTCCTTTTGCACCTTTTATGACCCTGGAAGTGAAGAAAGAAGACCTCACTTTGACTGGAAAAATAATATCTAGACTGGTAAAATTTGGAAAAAATTCCTACACCATCAGATTGGTGCCAAAACTAGCTTTCTAACACCTATTTCTATTTGAAAAATAGAGTAAAAATGACCATTTTATGCCCGATTGAATGAAGGAAGCATAAGTTGCCCTATCACACCCCTTTAGCACCCAGGAGCTAAAAAAAAGAACCCTTGGTCGCCTGGGCGGACCAGGAGGCTGAAGCTTTGGCAGAACCTACGGTCACCAGTGACCACCCATGGGCTAGGAGGGTCGACTCGGCATCGGCGGGCTCGGCGTCGATGGGCTCGGCAGGTTCGAGGAGCTCGACGGAGCCGAGGAGCTTGGCGGAGGTCGAAGCCAGGCGGAGCGCGGAGTCAGGCAGTGTGCGGGGCAGGGTAGAGTGGGTGGCGCGGTGGCCAATGGAAAAAAAACTTTGCATGGGCCACATAGAATTAAAATAAAAAACCTTATGTTTTTTATTTTTTTTTAATTTTTTGCGATTTTTTTGCTAGGGAGGGCCATACGGCCAAAACCCTAAAAAAAATTTTGCATCCTTGGTCGACTGTAACCAAAATCGATGAGTTGACAGTCAATTTAGGGGTTTTTGGGCACTGCGAATCCAATGGAACTGTCCATTTGGGCCCAAAGTGAACCCAAAATTAGGAGTATGCTGAATCCATAAGAAGAAACCTTAAAACCCTAGATCTGCTTCCAATGCAAAAAACTCAAAACAAGAACAAGCAGCTGCAGATCTGAAGCTTTGATACCATGTTGGAGTTGAGAAGATACAACTTCATAGGAGCCGAGTGACCTCTGCAAGAAAATAACCTGTTACAAGGAGAAGCAAAGAGAAGCAACAAAGAGAATGCTCAAGAATGTGGAGCAATGTATTCACCCAAAAATGGAAAATGAATAATGATACAAAAGATAGTTTTCAACCATATATAGATGAAAACCCTAAAAAGGAAAACCCTAGGCTTGCACAATAATAATTAATAAAGTAATTAATTATTATGCACCTAATGTTAGCTTAAGTGAAAAAGAGTTAAAAGGGAACTTTAAGTAATTAAACAAATATTATTTAATTAATAAAGTAAATATCCAATTACCCTAACATGGATTTTCCACTAACAGGGTTTCCATGCAAAAATCTTGGTGTTATGTGTTTTTTTGATGTGGTAGTGGTTCATGCTTTCATGTTTATTTATCATATCTAAGAATAAGTTTAATAATTATAATTTATGTGACAATTGATTCACCCCCCCTCTAAGTTGTCCACCTTGTGTTGCCAACAATTGGTATCAGAGCTAGTTCCTTTAGAGAATCTTGATTGCTTGAGGTGATCCGTGATGGTAACATATAAGAAGGATAGTCCAAGATTTGATGAAACAAATTATTATCTATGGAAGAAATGAATGGAGTGCCATCTGAGATGCATTGGTGAACCTTACTGGATGATTACAAAAAATAGATATATCATCCCACATAATGGTTCTTCTACTATAGGTGAAATCAAGAAAGCTGAATACACTATCACAACTAAGGAAAAATTGATGAGTGCTCTGATTGACTCTGAAATGACAAATGTAATGGAGATGAAGATTTCTTATGAGATCTGGAAAAAGTTGGAAACTTTGTATGAAGGTGATAACCATGTGAAGATTGCTAAGCTGTAGAGGTTGAAAGGGAAATATGAAACATTGAGAATTGGTGAAGATGAGAACATCACTTCTTTTATGTAGAGAGTGAATGAACTTGTGTGTAGTATTAGATGTGCTAGTGGAACATTCAAAGAATCAAAGATTGTTGCTAAAGTGCTCGGATCCTTTCCTGCTACATACAAACACAAATTTGTTGCTATTTAGGAGATCCAAACTGTGACAAATATAACCAAAGACATGTTGATTGGTAAGCTTGCTGATTTTGAGTTAAGTGAGTTTGGTGAATCTCTTCTTAAGAGAGAATTTTCATTCAAAGTTACTATCTTTAGAAAAGATAAGCAGAGATATGATCCAGGAAAAATTTCTTCTAGAAAAATGTCCCAGTATGAGCAGGAAATGAGAGAGATTGAAGAAGAAGAGAGAGAACTAAATGAGCTTGAAGAACTTCTTGTCAAGAGGGTAGCCAAAGAAGAAGGTAAGCATAAAGGGAAATTTCCTCTTAAATTTTTTCTTGCAATAAGATAGGTCATTTTTCCTTAGGGTGTCTTGAAAGAGTTTCTAAGCCAAGATCTAACAAGCCTAGATTCCAAATAAAGTGTTATTTTATTGTTGATGAAGGTGTAGTAGATGATAAATCCGATAAAGGAAATGCAAGTGAGGATGACTGGGTAATTATTTCTATCAAGGAAAATAATCCTATACCTATAACTCAGATTTTTTGAAATTTGTGGATGCTAAAGCTACACAAGATTAAACATCAATTCTACTCTAAATAAAACAACAAAGAACAATAAGTAAGCATGATTAATCTAAACTAATAAAACTAGAATGATCTCACCAAATATGCAAATACTTCCTCGATTTATCTTAATTGCCCTTCTCCATTTTACTATATTGTTATTCTTTCCCTCAGATATTTGTGTGTTTGAATGCAAGCATAACTTCATTGAGTGTCTCAGCAAAATATCGAAGATTGTTTCTTCTCAAAATTGTATAATGATTTCGGGAGAGGAATAATGATAATGACAGACCATTTTATAGATTTTTTGTTTTCAAACGATTGGCTCAGATTGAAAGAGAGATCAATGGATAAGATTGATGAATTCCATGCGACCAGTTATGTGATAGATAGAACGTGAGTTAGAACACGAGTTAGGAAAGACTAAAAATAGAACAAGATCTTAATCTTGAATTAAGAATCTTCGAAAATAGAAGAAATAGACTTTGAATGTCAAAGACAAAGTCAGAACTCAAAGATGATGAATTTGAATGCATAATTAGATTTATTAATTAAATAAAAGATATTTAATTAATAGATGCATACATGCATATGAGTTAGAACTAGTTAATCGACTAGTTGTGATGGAGAGTCTTCCTGTAGAGATGATCAACAGTTGAATTCAAAGATAACTCAAGAACTAAAAATAGATCTTGAGTCAGAAGGTGAGTGAACGATTAGATAATTGATTGACAGAAGAAAGTGACATAAATAATTAAATATGAATTAAATGTTCATTTAATTCAACATTCAAAAATAAAAGATTTAATTAAATAAATATAGTTTATTTACTTTGACTTTCGAAAAGGGTAGAATTGAATAATTAAATAATAAATATTTAATTATAGTTAAAAAGGGGGTTAAATGAATAATTAAATAAAGATATTTAATTATAGTTGACATATGATAAAAAGAGGGTTTAATTAAGAAGGAAGAATTAATTAGTTAGGGACATAATTAAATAAACATGATTTATTTAATTATCTAAGTTGAATAAAGATTAATGATGAATTAATGAATTAATTAAAAAGGAGTATTTAATTAATAGAGGAAATGTGTTAGAAAGGGTAATTAAATAATTGACATTATTTAATCATGACCATGGACTATAGAATATTATTTAGATTATGTACTCGTAGGCCTAGACCAATTTTAGGTATCTACAGTTTGTCCCTCTTTGATAGAATGTTGGTATGACCTTGTGTCAAAGAAAATATGCCCCGGTTGTGCCCCAGCACGAAACAGATTAGGGTATGCCCCCTTGGGAAAATTGACATTTTTTGAAACGTTACAAAAAAATCAAGAAATATTCCCGATAAGTCAAGATGATAGTTAGAAATGCTATGGAGTTGACGAAATTGAAATTGGAGTTAGTATGGACGTATACGGGTCATTAGAAGTTGAAAGATTATGCAGCCAATAGATTAGGGTTGAGAAAATGCCACTTTTAACCCACCTATAAATAGGAATTAGGGCTAAAATGAATTCATTTGCATCCAGAGGAGATAGAAAAACTAGAGATTTTGCTTTGACTAACGGAGGAAATGGTGCCTATTCCATACACTAGATATCGAGGATATCGGATCCGAACCTTTAGGAGGCCAGCCGATGCAGGACCACTGGTATGTACTCGAAAATGAGATCTTTTAATGTATTTTTGGAATTTTTTTCTAGGCTTAGAAAATGAATAAGCAAATGCGGTGCATCGTAAACGATGCATATGTCGTCTTATTCGTCACATCTGACTGTGAAACGACACATCTGCAAAAACTCGCTAGGCTAGTTTCGGCTGATTAGGGAATGATCGCATCTAGAGCATCATGCACCGCATGTGTGGTTGTGCAACACAAATGCATTAGGGATAGATGCAACTATATGCATGAACCGCATATGTGTTTAGTGAAACGCATATGTAGTTGGACAATAGAAAGTGCAATTTGAACCGCAAGTGCAATGTGCACCGCATGTGGTTTTTGTGAACCGCATGTGCAGTAGTCGGAAAGGGGTGGTGAGGAAATGTGACACATATGCATTGTGCAATGTGTGTGAGGCTCTATGCAATGCATTTGCAAAAATGCACCGCATCAGTTAAAGTGAGCCGCATTTGACTGGCAAAAATTTTTGAAAAAAATTTTGAAGGAATATTTGAAAAAATACTGACATCATGGGTAACTTGCAGGTGGTGATAGATCCTATCTACACATAGGAGTCATGACCAGATACATTTCCTTGAGAGATAGTTTGAGCTCTGCAGAGGTTCGATTTCTATGGGTGCTAGGTCTATGGCATTGTTTGTCGATGCCTGCCATTTGAGCGAACAGGGAGATGTTGACAGCACTTTCCGAGCGATGGCATTCTGAGACATCGTCATTTCATTTGCCAACTGGGGAGGCCACTATCACATTAGAGGATGTGTATAGGATTTTGAGGCTACCCATTAGAGGAGAGCGAGTTACATATGATACCCAGCGAGGATTGGCTGAGTTGGTGCAATTTTATCAGGTTGATGACATCAGTAGGCTCGACATTGAGCACTACGAGATTAGATGGCCAGTGTTAGTAGATAGATATGATAGGATTGATTGTATCCTATGTACATTGATTAAGGGTATTGCGCTTCCAGACAGACGGGGACATGGCTTTCTAGTGGGATGGGGAGCTATGTTGGTTGGTATGTTGGAGAGTGAGATGAGATATGCATGGGGTCCATGTCTACTCGGGATGCTGTATTTTCATTTACACAACATTGCTTATAAAGATGCATAGTCATTGAGTTGTGGGATGACATTGCTAATGATATGGGGTTTTGAGAGGATAGCTATATTTCGTCCTCTAGTGATAGTAGAGAGAGAGGAGAGATACCCATATGTGTTTCGATATATAGGGTAGATCACATAGACCCATGTGTGTGACACAGGATACTGGCGACATGCCTTGGATACTCTCAATCAATTCATATGGAGACCTTACATGCATTGTGAGGAGTGGGTGGACAAGGACATACATTTGTCATTTTGTAGACAAACACAGTATCTCATTGGGAGGACTGTTTCGAGTGTGCACATTATCGAGCGACATCTATTGGACAAAGTGTTGAGACAGTTTGGGGAGGTTCAGGATGAGCCGCAGAGTAGAGCAAAGTTTGCTCGGTCATCGAGAGAGGTTCCATGGTGGGGACCCATGATTCCAATGACTATAGTGGAGATAGAGATACAGGCTCTTCAGCCAGTACAGTGGGGATGGAGAGGCGAATTAGTAGATCCAGGGACCACGGCTACTTATGATGCATGGTGGGCAGTGCATCGCCCGATTCCTTATACAGATCTGGACCAGCCAGCACTAGTTGAGAGACGAGGCATAGGGCCTAGAGGACGTCAGAGAGGTGGAGGTGCTAGAGTTGGTGGTAGAGGTGATGGAGATGATTGTAGAGGTGGAGGTAGAGGTAGGAGATGACAACAAAGAGGACGGAGAGGGGTTCAGGCAGGTGGAGATGTATCGATTCAGGCAGCAGTAGCGGTTGATGTGTTGATGATAGATATTAGAGGGAGAGTGGATGTTCTGACTAGGGGTGAGTATACTATAGTAGAGGTAGTGGTTGAGGAGCATGCATATGTAGATGTGGGAGTAGAGGATGTCACAGAGGATTCTGATGCATACATGGCCTTAGATCCTCTAGGTGTGTTAGTAGGATATGGAGAGGATGATGTAGAGGAGGATGTTGAGGAGGAGGCACCTATGGAGGAGTAGGAGAGAGAGCTCAGAGATTGGATAGTGGAGGGGAGACAGGATGAGGATGCTCCTAGAGATAGTGACAGGGAGGCTATGGAGGAGAGACTTAGACTTATGACGGCAGAGTTTGAGGTGATGAGACTAGAGAGAGACAGTGCCTACTCAGAGAGGGACAGTGCCTATGCCGAGAGGGACAATGCACAGATAGAGAGGGGCAGTGCTCTCATGGAGAGAGACCAGGATATAGCACAGAGGTAGGAGATAGAGTAGCAGTTCGTAGAGGTTAGATGCCTTTGTAGTGGGTCTTCATCTGATGGAATGGTACGAGAGTTAGTTAGATCGGTGGAGAGAGCCACTTACTATAGGGATTTGTATGAGGCCACAATGCTAGCAGAGAGATGGGCTCCTACATTTTCAGAGGTACACAGTTAGAGCAGAGGTCATACTCAGAGTTAGAGGACATAGAGCACTGAGGGGGTGATAGGACCATCAAGGCTAGGTCCATATGATAGGCCTTCCACCTCATAGAGGCTACCTCCGACTGTATTCCCACCACCATCACCTCGTGATAGCAGGGGTAGCGGGACACGATGATAGGGACTTTAGATACTTGTAGACATTTGTATTTTTGATCAGAGAGCTTGCAAGCTCATGTTTTATTTATTGATACATTTAGACATTGTACTGTGACACACTTTTTGAGTGATATAAATGATTTTGGCGGCTTTTACATGATATGCAATTCTATGTTATGTATGATGCTTTATTTCTACATGATTATGTTTCCCAAATGATGTATGTACATGTGTTATGAATGAATGTTGCTATATGTTTACGAGTTATGCATTGAATGATGATGTTATGGATGGCTTATTTTACTTATGATAATGAATGCAATGTTCTACATGATGCTTATATGTGATGGTAATATGGACATGCAATGTTTACATGATGTATGTTATGATGATGCAATACCTGTTACGCCATGATGTGAAATACAATGAAAATGAAAGGTACTATATGAAATGTTTATTGAATGGATGTAGATGCAAATGACCTAATGTGTTTTTTTTTATTTTATTATGTCACAGGACTTTATCTTAATGTCAAAGAAGAGAAATTTTAGGATGAAAATGACTTCAGAATGTTAGTAAGAAATAATTAAGGTCATGATGTGAAATGTAATGTAATGAGATAATGATGGTTGATCGATTTAAGAAAAAGATATAACCTTCGATATATTGCCAAATACGCTATACTTGCTTTATTATCATCATTGGGTGGGACATGACACAAATGGATAGTACACACTATGATATGAGATAGACCATAGTGTACAAAGTTATCCACCTATGAAAAACAGACAGTCATAGACAAGGAGTGTCCTAACTCAGACTAAGGACTAATGCCCTAGTCGTTTGGTCAAGACAAACCATAGACAGCAGACAAATAAAAGACGGGTCATGAGACATTATTGCGCCTCTAAATCCTTGATAGGAAATCCTTGAGGAAACTAGTAACATGACTCAAAAACCAATGTGAAAAAGAATCCTGAGATGTTGTTGCTTCTCTAAATCCTTCAAGGGATAGCCTTGAGAAAGCTAGCAACATGATCTTGCACAAATCGATAAAAAGATAAGACAAAATAAGATATAAAGTCATAAAGCCAAATAAATGTATTCGCCAAAACTTGATCTTATGGGATTGTTTGATGTTGATGTTTGACATAGCGTAATGTGAGAGAATGACACATACCGCATAAGACGTTGGGTCTAGTTTCAACTTGGTGACTTCTGTATAAGGCATGACAAAGCCTGGTTTCAGTAAGACACGTGTCGTATAAGACATTGGAGTCTGATGACGTTGAAGTGACAAGCCACATGAGACTATGACAATTTGATGATGTCTGTTGACAAGAAAGACATATCTTGCTAAGACATGGGTTGATCGCTTTGACAATGTGTTTGATATTGACTTGATGACAAGTTGCAGTGTGTGACGTGTAGACAGTGTATGACATGAGATGATACCTTAAACTATGATATGCAACTTGTGTGATAGTGATTGTGAATGAACCCTATTGGACTGACCTAGTGTGGTCTCGGGAGCTCATCAATTGATTAGCCTTGCCTACGTTGTACACGCAGAGACCTCGTAGTTCGACACAACCAATGACTTTGAATATACAAAGAGTCATGATTTAAATGTGTGTGATACATGACAAACCTAGACTGACAGACCTAATGCCTCGGGGGCACATCGATTGATGGCCTTGCCTACGTCCCAGTCGTAGAGGCAACGTAGTTCGACTATGACTACGACTGACTTAACATGACTGACTTGACACTGTTTTGTTTTTGGATTTTCTGACATTTTTGATTTTTTTGGATTTTTGAAGTTTTCTAATGTTTTTGTTTTTTTCAGGACATTTTCGATGGGCATGACGTTATGTACAAAGTGTTAGGGCATAGAAAAAGGATTTTCCCCCAGTCGGGAATAGGATTTGGAAGATGGAATGGATCATATGATGGAATGGACATTTAGATGTCAATCATTCCAAATGATGGATAGGACAACCATTTATTATGAGTGATGGTGAAAAAGTCTGATTAGAATGATGGTAGATGGAAGAGCGAGCTTGACTACACATGGTGCCTGTTTGCCAGGTTTTCACCATGGTACTTATCCATAGCGCCACCGAAGCGGTTTTCACTAGTGGATGGATTTATTTCTCTTTACTTTTTTGATTTTCTCAATTTTTTTGGTGTTACAAAGACGCCTGTTTGCCAGGTTTTCATCAAGGTAACCCATTTTTTTGTATTTTTCTAGATTAAGACACGGATTCTCGGAGACTTAAGCGTAGAACCTCTTTAGATGTAGACTGTTGATAGGGGACAAAAGCGGTTCTCCTTCAGGAGTAGAGAGTTGGTACGCTCCTGATCCAAAGGCTTCTGTGACAATGTATGGCCCCAACCAGTTAGGTTCAAACTTTCCTGGTTTCTCATGTTCAGCTTGGTTCTTAGGATTCTCCATTAATACCAGGTCACCAATGTCAAAGTGTCTATTGAGAACCTTTTTATTGTAACTACAACGAAGACGATTCTGATATGCTTGTAAATGATCTAATGCTTTCTGTCTTCGTTCATCCAACAATTCTAGCTCTTGTAACCTAGAGACACATGGTATTCTTCATCATCGATATGACCCTTCAAGGATACCATAGAGAAGGTATTTGACCTCAATAGGTAAGATAGCTTCGGACCCAAATACGAGGGAATATGGAGTGGCACCGGTGGGAGTACGGATGCTTGTGCGATAAGCCCATAAGGCAGGATTAAGCTATAGGTGCCAGTCACGACCAACATCATTGACAGTCTTCTTAAGGATTCTAACAATAGTCTTATTAGATGCCTCAGCTTGGCCATTACCTTGTGGGTAATATGGGGTGGAGAAATGGTGTTTGATGTGGAATTCTTCACATAAATGGTGTACTTCTTGGTTCTTGAATGGGCGGCCATTGTTTGTGATTATGGATTGAGGCACACCATACCGACAAATGATATAGTTTAGGATAAACTTAGATAGGATAAACTTAGATATTTGTGTGCCGGTTATGTATGTCATGGGGATGGCTTCGATCCATTTCGTGAAGTATTCGGTAGTGGTGATGATGAATTTATGGCCATTTGATGATGGAGGGTGTATCTTACCTATGAGGTCGAGTCCCCATTGGGCGAAGGGCCA
Organism: Sequoiadendron giganteum; assembly: GCA_007115665.2. Lineage (NCBI taxonomy): Eukaryota > Viridiplantae > Streptophyta > Pinopsida > Cupressales > Cupressaceae > Sequoiadendron > Sequoiadendron giganteum. Next base: position 43,682,277 of record CM021104.1, on the reverse strand, counting down.
TGGTGAAGTAATTGGATGAAGCTCTTGCATTGGCGCTCTTATCAAGTCTCCATGTATTTGACATTGTCTACATTTCTTTACAAAGACGTATGAGTCTTTCTCCATCGTAGGCCAATAGTAACCCAGTCTCATAATCTTGTGGGCTAGAGTGGGACCACTCGAATGAGATCCGCATATACCCTTGTGTACCGCTCACAAAGTTGTTTGTGCTTCCTTAGCATCGAGACATCTCATTAGGCGTTATCTAAGGTACGTCTATATAGGGTTTCTTCGATGATGGTTTAATTGGCTGACTTTCAGATGAATGTTCGAAGTTGATTATTGGACAAATCTTGAGGTAGGGTTTGGTCAGTGAGGTAATCGAATATGTCTTTATACCAAGGAGACGTAGGACCAACAATGGTACACACTATCGCAATATCAGGGACATCATAAGCGGGGATCAAAAGTTGTTCAACCAGGAACTCGAACTTAGGCACATTACTTGGGATATCCAACAAAGAACCCACGGTTGCCATTGCATTTGCAGCTCTATTTTGGATACGTGGTATTTGTTGAAAAGTTATGTCATTGAAATACTGTTTGAAACTATCAGCCATCCTCTTGTAAGGTGCAAGCTTCTCATCCTTAGTCTTGTAATCATCATTCACCTATCAGATTACCAGTTGAGAGTCCCCAAAGACATGTAGGCTCTTAATGTTCTATTGAGCTGCCATTTTTAAACCTATCACTAAGGCTTCGTATTCTGCTATATTATTTGTACAAGGAAATGCGATCCTAAATGATTTATGAATGGTATCACCTTGAGGTGTGACAAATAAGATACCAGCCCCTAAACCACGATTTGTATGTGATCCATCAAAGTATAGTTTCCACTCAGTGTTAACCTCAAGGTTGAAGAGAAATTCATCTGGAAAATCTGCTACTAATGGATGATCTACCATTATAGGTGCATCTTCCAGTTGATCTGCAATGACCTATCCTTTTATTTCCTTCCTTTCGACATACTGAATGTCATACTCGCTAAGTATCATGACCCATTTAGCTGTTAAAGCTACCTTACTTAGGAGGTATTTAAGTGGATCAATTTTTGCAATCAACATGGTTTGTCGATTGAGCATATAGTGTCTAAGTTTTTGGGTAGCAAAGACTACCACAAGACAGGCATGTTCTATGTTGTTGTAATTCAATTCATAGCCCACTAAGGTTCGACTAATATAATAAACCACTCTCTCGTGACCTTGATCATCTTGTTGTGCGAGAAGAGCCCCTAATGCCGACTGAGTTGTTGAGATGTAAAGTATCAATGGTTTCCCCTCTATAGGTGGCATTAGGACTGGTGGAGTAAGCAAATA
>CM021104.1:43653731-43680822 GCA_007115665.2 Sequoiadendron giganteum | reverse complement strand
ATTAAGGAGATGTCTGACATCTACAAATATTATCTTTGGTGGCTTGTTGTTGTTGATAATTTTAGAAGGAGAATTGAAGAAATTGAATTTGAATTGAATGATATTGGGAAGTGTTTTGAATTATTTAAAGATAAAGATGAAAAATAGAGGATAAGATTTGGTGAGTTGCAAGCTGAGTTATTGTCTACTCGGAGATAGAGGGAAGACTTGGTTAAAAATTTCTAGTTGGTCAAAGAAATTGTTGAGGTCTGGTTGGATCATCTCTCTGAGATACTTTCTGATGTAGAGGATTGTGAACAATAGTTCCTATCTCCGAACTGGTCATATTCATTCATGATGTTGGTTCTACAAGACAGTGTGTGTCCCAGAATGGTTTTTGTAGTGAAAGCTTGTAAGAGGATTCTTCCAATTGTGAAAGAAAGGTACAAGAAAATATTTTGTGTCAAAAGTGTAATTTTTACTTGATTTCTTGAATATTATTATTTTGGCCCTTTTCCTTTGATGGAAAAAAGGGGGAGAAAATGAAGAGAAAAAAAAAACAATAAGAGGAATTGAATTTCTTGACAAAGAGGGAGTGCTTGGAGTTTTTGCGGCTTGAAGTTTTTGTAGTTTTTGTGTTTTTGAGTCTTTGTTGTTTTGCCATCAATGCCAAAGGTGGAGATTGTTGAGAAGTTGTTGACTTGGCATTGTTGTCATTGATTTCAAAAACTAGGATTCAGAAGGATGTGCTCTGAATGATATACAAAAATGATCTATCCTATCATATGCTATAATGTTGTGTAGTGTGGATGTTATCCCCAATCCAGATATGGAAGTACTTCTATTTGGAATATATGTGGAACAAAATTAATGAAAAATAATGAAGACTAATCTTTTTGATATTGGCTATTGTGCCTAAAGCTTATTCTGGTTATCCTTACTATTCAGATATTCATGTAGCATGTTACAAGTTTTGGTATGTCTAATTGCATTTCTCCGGATGGTATTGAAATTGATGATAACCAAGATTTGGTCTTGGTTGTGGCATTCACATCAAATGATTATGATCAAGATTTGGTCTTGGTTGTGGAATTCCTATCAAATGATGATGATCAAGATTTGGTCTTGGTTGTGGTGTTCCTCTCAGCTTCAAAATATATCTCATGTAATTCAAAGTACACTATATTTTGGTAATTATGCTAGGTGATGAACTTATCTTATGTATGACCTATTTATGGGTCCCATGGTAACATGGTAAGAAGATATTTATGTGTGACCTATCCTTTGGGTTTGGTGCTAGTGTGCCAAGCCTTACTGAATATCTCAAGGTTATTCTTTAAGATGACATGTTTTTCTAGGCCAACTCATTTTGTTCTTCGAGTATACATACATACATATATATATATATATGTATATGTATATATATATATGTAGAACATATTTTTGGTACCAAACAAGAAGCATGGTGTGTGCAAATAGTGATAAGGGTGTGAAGGATTGTGCGACAAGAAACATAGAAGGAATTGAAGGCGAGTGTCAAGAAGAAGCAATCTGTATTGGAGATGTTTTGCAAGGAAGGTGTGCAGAAGATTCTTTACCATATTTTCTGCAAATAGATATTGTGCTCTTAATTGAAACTGACTTCATGCATATGTAGATGCAACTTCATTAATCAGATTTTTCTATTTTTTCTATGTAGATGCAACTTCATTAATTAGGTAGTGATCCCACCAATAGTGAGCCTTACCTATAGTGAGCATTTTGGTGTCAAGCCCTTGTAAAAGTCACTGTGATTAGTGTCACCTTAACCAGTTCTTTATAATTGAGAATTAGCATTCTCTATGGTTTTTCCCATCTAGGGTTTCCATGTAAATTCTAGTGTTCATTGTGCATGGTGTTGTTAAGTGCTTGCATGTTCATATCTATTTTAGTTCATATCTGATTGATTTAAGATTTCTCTGGATTAAGTAAAGAAAGAAAATGTGTTTTGGGATAATTGATTCACCCCCCTCTCAGTTATCCAGACTGTTCAACAAAGAAGAGTGAATAGAGTTTTCAAGCTATCTATATGATTTTTTGCCAAACCCTAGTGATGGTATTTGAATATTTCAACAACATCAATGGTGACCCCATAGTTGGTATATCTTGTAGAGAAACCTAGGAAAAAGTACAAGAAATTTCCTTTCAAGGTGACGGAGGTCAATAAGGATGGCACATTTTCGAAGGTTCCAGTGGATGTGGTGTATTCTAAAGATATAAGAATCTATATCTATGCCCTTCTCAATGAAATATATCATACATCATCATTTAAAGTGTTTGAACATGAACTCATGGATGATAATGGGGTATACAAGACTAAATATGCAAATGTGGTAGTGAAAGGGTTAGACATATGGAAATATTTTCTAGACTTTTTCAACTACAAAGAATGGGCAAGGATTATCTTAATTATCATTCATGAGGAATTTGTTTGGTTGGATAAACCCTACATGATAAAAAAGAAGTAATTAGGGAAGTTACTAGTCTTTGTCACACCAGACTATTCCTAGTGATGAATTCAATCAAAAATGAAAGGGTTACTGAGCTTACTAGAGAAAAATTCAACAAAATTACCCTAACAATGAAAGATATCTTTGATCCTAGAGTCCGCTATACCACAATTGGGATCACATACAAATTTTATTTCACAAATAGAGAAGTGTGTTCCATCACCACCATAATCCACACTACATATCAGATGATGAAGGAAGGATCCAAATTTGATCTTTATGTGTTGAGGGAGTAGCTAATGGTAAATTTGAAGAGAATAAAAAAAACCATATCCAATTTTAGGTTCAGTTCATTCATTATTTTTCTTGAATGAATTGCCTATATTTAAAGGAAAATATGGGATGTGATTTTTGGTAGCTACTCATATCAAAAATTTCATAAGATATTTTTACAATAGGAAAGAATACACTACCTTCTACTAGGGCTTCTTTAATAATTTTCAAATAGAAATGTAGAGTAGATAGAGGATCTCATCTGATTTGATCTAGAGATATAAGAATGAAGTAACATTTATGGTGGACAGGGATCATTTTTACATGGAAGTACTAAAGCCCAAAACCTCTTGGGTTCCTACATTAAATTATGAGTTTCACTTGAATATGTCCAAGGATATGTGGATATCTTGTTGTAAAAGCCAAAAGCAACAAGTGCTAAAAGATTTGGCACATATGAGGAAATAATGGATAAAATGTATAAGAAGAATGCAAAAGAGCATCTGTCAAAATATTGAGATGAAGTTCACAAGAAACGGTATCTTTCTCCAAATTCTACATCTAATTCCCCTACAGAGAGCTCTAAGGGAAAATTTATTCCTCCAGAAGCCAAAAAAGAACTAAGAAGGTTTGGTAGATCATCTTATATTACTACATCTACACCACAACCCTCTAAATCTACACAAGCAATTGGTGCAAGAAGAAGAAGAGTTGCATCACAAACTCCACCACAAAAGAAGATCACAAAATTTGGGCATGTTAGGCCTAAGAAAAAGGAAAAGAGGAAGAATATGGATGAGGAAGAATTACAGGAGGAAGATGTTGAAGATGAAGGTACCTCCAAACTGAAAAAATAAAGGGAAGATAGAGAAGGAGAAAGCAAAGAAATATCCTCTGGTTCCACATGAGCCCCTTGATTTTGAAGAAATATTAAATGGAATTATTTACCATGGCCTATTGAATGAAACTATAGAGCTCCATTCAGAAGTCCCTCTAAAAGATCAAAAAATAAAAATAATAAATTTACTATTACACGTAAAATATGTTTCTAAATTAAAATATAGAATATGAAAAATATTCAATATTTTCAAAAATATACAAAACAAGAAAAAATCATTAACATTCTATTTTATTCATAATTAATATATATCTTAAAAAATATTATAAATTTAAGGTTTTACTAAAACTTTAATTATACAGAAGTATAGCAACTAAATATGCAATTTAATATAAAAAATATTCATAGTAAGTGTACATCTAAAATCAATTTAAAATTATAAAATTAAATATAAATAAAATTTAATAAATTTATTATTACATATGAAAATAAGTTTTTAAATTAAAATATTTAAAACTAGCTCATCTAAATCTTTAAAAAACCAATGTTATTAAGAATTACATTTACACTTAACTTTTTGGTAAAAATAAAAAATAATTTATATAACATTATTATTATTTAGAATTAGGATATGATTAGGATTAGGATTTAATAAGGGTTACAATTCAATTAGAATTCTAAGATGAAGCTTGGAGTTAGGGTTAGGGTGATTGTGGTTAGATAAAGGTTACAATTAGGGTTAGGGTTAAATTAGGGATCATAGTATTAGGGCTAAGGATCAATTAAGATTAGGATTCAATTAGGGTTAAGGTTCAATTAGGGTAGGGTTATAGAATAAATCTTGGGGTAAATGTTAGAGTTAGGGTTAGGGTTAGGGTTGGGACTATGGTTAGGAGTTAGTTAGGGTTAGGGTTCAATTAGGGTTAGGAAAACTTATGGTAAGTGTTAGGGTTAATGTTAGGTTAGGGTAAGGGTTCAATTTATAATATAGCTAGAATTAAGGTAGCTATTAGATTTAGGGTTAGTGTTAAAATTAGAATTATCAGTAAAGTGAGAATTATGGTTAGGATTCAAATTACAATTAGGGTTATAATTCAATTAGGGTTAGGGTTAGGTTTTAATTAGGGTTAAGATTCGATTATTAATAGAGTTTAATTGATGTTCAATTAGGGTTAAGGTTCTAAGATAAATTTTGGGGTTAGGGTTAGGCTTGGGGTTATAGCTCAACTAGGATTAGTGTTATAGCTATAATTATAGTAAGGGTTAACACTCAATTAGGATTTAATTACTAGGGTTAAAATTAGGGTTTATATTCAACAAGGTTAAGATTAGGATTGAATCATAGCTAAAGATTAAATTTAGGTTAGGGTTTATTTAGGATAACAATTAGAATTAAGGTTTCCATTAGAAATAGGATTATGAATAGAGTTAGAATTATGGTTATCTTTAGAATTAGGATAAGGGTTAAAATTATAATTAGGGTTGGGATTGGAATTTAAAACCTAACCCTAACCCAAATTATAAAACTAACATTAATTGTAAAACCCAAATTTAATATATGTATACTAACTTGAATCTTATTTATATATCCTTGACCGTAATCCAAACCCTAAGCTTAATTATATCTATATCAAAAACCCTAAATCTAATTCTAAAAATAATGCTAATCATAACCCTTCACTTCCATTAACCCTAATCCTTAGCTTAATCATAATCCAAAAAATAATAATATAATATTAAATTAACATTAAATAATAACCTTATAATATTTACTAATTTAATAATAATTTATTAAATATTATAATATTATTAGTTTAATTAATAATAGTTAATTATTATATTATATAATATTATATCATACTATTATTAAATTTTAAATTATTATAGTTTTTTTTTCCAAATATTATATAATATATTTATTATTAAATTATAACTTGTATACTTATATATAATATTATAATTAAATATTAATATATAAAAAATATTTGTGTGTTAGTTTTGGTCTGTCACAGTATTAGATCAGATCAGAGAACTTGAATGACATAGTGAGGGTGGCAGAACTTTTAGGTAGAAAGTTGTTTCTATTCACAAATTTGAATAGAGCGGAGATGCACTTCTAAAAGGGTGATTTTGAGCGGGCGTTACAAGTCTAGAACAAGATTCTTGAATCTGGAATATGATCTTCTACATTGTTCAATTGAATCTTCCATGTCTCTAAATGTGACTACCTTTTGCATGTAGACGGTTAACTTTTTAGGGCATTGACTCATCCTCATTACTCATATAGGTGTGAAATGTCTTTTTGAATACATTGGAAATTATAGCTTCTCATGATTGCACTCCATGAGACTAAATCTCTAAGGCATTTTGTCAATAGTTCATGCCCCTCTCTATGCTTGAATTTTGCATTATAGAATTTGGCTCTACTCCCATCGAGGTATTAGTTGGAAGTTCCTTAAGCCTACTCAACCAATTTATTTTGTAGGAACACCTGAGATTATTGCATTCCAGAAGATGGAATCTATTTGAGATATTCTATTCATTGTTCATGTGCCCACTTTTGTATTTTCTTGAAAGTTTCTAAAGCCTAATCATCAATTTAGTTTTGTGCTATTCTATGTTGCATCTATCATTAGAGAAGATCCAACAATCCTTGCAAGTTTTTCGGTTTTAATCATCCTTTCAAGGTGTTGGAAACTTTCCAAACTCATCTGTGTATTCCTTCAAACACCTATGGTTGTTAAAAGATACCATTTTTTCATTATAGCTAATTATCCACTAGTTCCAAGTTGGAATGAACTTATGTGGTTTATGTGCTCACAAGGATAAAATTTGTTCTTGTAATTTAAAGTTAAGATGATTTTATTTTTGTCCTTCCCTATTGTATTTATATGATGAAAATTTAATTTAAAATAGGCACCTCGAGAAGGATATCTCTTGGCGTATTTTACATAGATTTTTCTAAATATAGGTATGCTAGTATTACTACATCTACACCACAACCCTCTGAATCTGTACACAAACAATTGGTGCAAGAAGAAGAGTTGCATCACAAACTCCACCACAAAAGAATATCACAAAATTTGGGCATGTTAGGCCTAAGAAAAAGGAAAAGAGGAAGAATATGGATGAGGAAGAATTAGAGGAAGACGTTGAAGATGAAGGTACCTCCAAACTGAAAAAATAAAGGGAAGATAGAGAAGGAGAAAGAAAAGAAATATCCTATGGTTCCACATGAGCCCCTTGATTTTGAAGAAATATTAAATGGAATTATTGACCATGGCCTATTGAATGAAACTATAGTGCTCCATTTAGAATTCCCTCTAAAAGATCAAAACACCATTGAAAAGGCTATAATTGTGTATATGCTAAAGTAAAAAATGTCTTTTAGTGACATTAGTGAAAAGGCTTCAAAAATACTAGCTTAGGATTTGAGACAAAGAAGATAAAATATAATGAAAGTAGATGAAGAGATGAGACAATAGGCCATCAACAAAGTTGGCTCCTTTGTCTCTCAAGTAGAAAAGGAAAAGATAGTTTGGAGGAAAGATAAATAGCTCCAGACAAAACATATAGTTTATATTCTAATGAGCATGGATGATGATGATAGAGAAAATATTCAAAAGGAAACTATTGTGTGGTCTCACAACATGCCCCAAGATTGTAAGATTTGGGGTACCCAAGTATAAATCTTTTTAAGAACTCTTATGGCAGGAGCTAGCCGGTTGAAACATCATTAGAAGTAAAAATAGTAAAGAGAGATATTTAATTAAAGAGTACTTCATAATGTTAGTATTTCACATATCGGATACTAGGAACCACAAATGATTGAAAGGGTGAAAAAGGTAATAAAAATATGAGCAAAGTGTTCTAGTTCGGTAAGATGGAAGTCTAGTGAAACTGAAGTCTGGGGAAAGTTCATGGGTAAAGCTAAATACCAAGTATCAAGTACCTGGTATATATATATTGTTGGAATCAAGGAACACTAAGCGGGGGGCGAATCAGTGTTCTGAAAAATTTAATTTTATTAATCTAATCTTTAAACCACTTACAACATTGAACCAAAAAAAAGATGCAAGAACACAAAGAAATCAACCAGAACACCATAACACAAGGATTTTTATGTGGAAACCCTATTAGGGGAAAAACCATGGTGGAAGGCCAATCCACAATAAGATTATACTCAAATATGTGTTTACAAATGGGAATGCACATGCATTCAGGCACACTGTCTAGAGCTCACTGCTTAGATACAAAATGAAGACTTACTATCTTAAAAAACATTTGGATTACATCCAAAAGATTTGAGATTAAAGAATATCATTTAATAATGCCTAATTATAGTTCTGGTTAAGCACATCAATCACATTCTTGACCTTTTATCTGATTCTTCTCTTGTGCTCTATCTACTTTAACTCACATCACAAATCCTTATATGCACAAGTGAAACTGTGCATAATCATTCAACAATCCTTATGAATTTCATAACACACAACAACACACTTTGTACACACATCCAAATGATATAGATTATCGCTTATATATATCTGCAACTTAAGTTTTAATCAACCACATGTATGCTTCAATAAAACATAAAATATTTACAAACGGTCGACTCAATCTATAGATAATTTTAAATGTGCACAACCAAAGTTGGCCATAACATAGTGAGGAACCAAAACAACATGTTTGAGCACAAAACACTTCAAAAAATTAACCCTCAAAGATCCACAACACGCTATATTCACTTAGTCAGCCTTCTTGCACTGGTAAACAAAAAATTAATCAATCGGATCTTCTAACTTGCACACAAATCAATATGAGGCTCTATGATTCAAGGATAACATAGTTCATATATTGAAATACCTTCCCTGAGATCCACAACTCAAAATGATAAGAATAAATTGAATATGAATTGATATACACAACTCTATCGAATACCCTATTCTAGCTTTGACAGATAATACATTTCTTCGATCTGGCTTTCGGTATAAGCAACTAATGAAGTGTGGATTGAATCACTGACTAGGTTTTCCATAAATGGAAACACCGATGATATGTGCAGTGTTTGTTGCCAACAATCTCCCCCTTTGGCATTGATGGCAACACTTAGTGAAAAATGACTAAGTGTTAGTTCAGTACCAACATGAATACACTTCCAACCTTTAAAACTTTAGAACACAACTCCCCCTAAGATGAATATGACATTTTTAACTATCCCACTCTCCCCCTTTAACATCAATGGTAAAGACAGGAATCTGCATACCAAAAATAAAACAAAATTGCTATGAACAAATTGCATATGTATAAACATGCTTCTACAACTTACATAAACTTGAATAAGTCTACAAAATTACTCTTCAACAAGCTCAAACTTGTGTCCCAACTCTTTTTGAGACTCTCCAAAATAGTCATGTGACCATAAAATAAGTAAGATTGCATCTATGCTGACTCAAGGTTTGTCGTCTCACTAACAACCATAGCATCTTGTGCTTCCTTCAATGCAATAAGCATTGTCTCAATCCAAGGATCAATTATTCCTCTAAGATTGCATACTCTTTCAACAATTTTTCCTTCTTCATGCTTAAAATTTTTGATTTTGTCAAGAAGGGATACGACTTAACCTTCATGCTTGGTCACAGAAACTGTTACAAGATCAAATGCTTGAGAAATATTTGCTAACTATTTCTCATATTCCTTCATTTTATTTTCATTGTCCTAAGTGAACTTAGAAAATGATAAGCATGAATTATAAATGTTTCCACATTCAAACAAAGCACCTTGAATATTTTTACACATGTATCTAACAAAGATTTATCATTTACAATCATTCCCTTCAATCTATCGAACCTATTTGCATCAAATTCCTTCTAAACCTTATCAATAGATGACTTTTCAAGAGACTCAAAGTGAGTACTTATAGAATTGACAAGTTTCTTTAGCTGACTGGATGGAGAATTGGATGAATCCTTGACATATGTAGGCATGATATTCTCTAGAATACCAGATGCAATATTTAAAAAATCACTATCTTCAATGTGAGATTTTAGAATCTCCTCCCTTGCCTTGGCCTGAGTGAATGATGCTACCTTTAGTTTCACAATAGGAGATAGAGTGGCCAAGTTGTTAGGACCTTTAACTAGTTCAAAATCAAATCCTCCTGTTGTTTTTTCCAAAAATCCTTTACTTCCTTAAGAGTGTCTCTTGCTCCCACAAGAATCTCCTTCACTTAAGCCTTCTTTCCTTTAATCATTGATTCTTCCTTAGCTTCAGGAATCTCAATTTCATCAACTAACAAAACTTTAGGAGCTGCAATATCCATAGGAATTTCAGCATGTTGCATGGCAAGAGGATTCATACTATCCTCAAATGTATCTTCTTTTCCTTCTTCATTTACCGGACCAGATGGAGCATCTTCACTATGAGCTTCTTTAGAAACAACATTATATTTGTTTTTTAACAACACTGTGTTAATGATTTTCTCAATGTCTTTTGCAAATTCTCCAGTCTATCCAATCATCAACTTGTTCACCCTTGTTTTTCTCTTAAAATACCTTTTTTCATCACTTAGGATCTTCTTCATTTCATCCATTGACATCACCAGACACAGATCAACAAGTATCTATTCTCTCATTTGTTCTTCTTCAATTCTTGCATTCACTCTCCTCATTTCTAAGACTTCATACAGACCTTTAGGTAACTCAAACATTATTTCAATGAGAGTCATATTGAAAATTTTCAAATACTTTATTGTGGCTTCCTCAAGAATTCTTTGACCGACACTATCAAAGGTGTCAAACCATTTACAAAGTGGTTTAATATTACCATCCTTAATTAGATCTTTTTCCACTTCTTCTATAGACACCCGATTTTTTAGTTTTCGCCTTTTTCTTTGCTTTCTCTTCACCAGAGGGCTTATCCTTAGAGAATTTTGATGCTGTTGAACCCTTTTGCTTAATTTCTTACCTCTTCATCAAATTTAGTTTCTTCATCCTCTAAAACAACAACATAGAATCTTGTGCTTTTGTCCTTCTTTCTCTTTCCTTCCCTTCTAGATGTCTTGAATTGAGCTATTACAGGACTTGATTTCTTTGTAGGACCACATGAGGGTGTAGAGATCCTTGTAGTTCTAGATCGGGTAGAGGATGTTGCCAGACTAGCTGACTCAATTCTACCAGGCTCCCCTTTTTCATCTTCTTCTCTTTTCTTCCTAGCTTCCCTCACAACTTCAACTGATATACAAAAGGTTTTTGTAAAAGCTTCAACTTCCCTTCTCACTCTCCAGACTATCATAGGCTTTCTCAGTTGGTTATGCACTTGTATATCCTTCTCTAAAAAGGTACCAAACCTTTCTTCTATCAGATCCCAAGGTTTACTCAACAAATGTTCAACATACATTTCCAAAATGTTTTCTTCAACCTCATATCCCATAGGCATTATCCAAACTATTCTAGGTTTCGTTGCTTCCATTAGACACTAATCAATGTCAACCATGAAGAAAATAGTGTCCTTATAATTTTCTACAATAGATGTGGGAATCCTTTCCCTAGCTTGCATTACACTCTAAATTTTTTTGAAGTAGCCCTAGATAATAGTTTTCCTTTCTTTGATATCTCCAATTCTATATAGCATATCTCTAATTTGAATAGCTATAGGTGTGTCACTTTCCCATTGTACTCTACCAATCCTTGAAACTTCATTCATGAAGTAGAAGAATAGACACAAAAGTAGATTTCCATATTTGAAGATGTTCTTCTTGTCCTTTTTTTCCCAAGGTTTTCAATTTGCTTGCCTCAGAGTAGCTCATATAGGTCATACTCTACATTTTCTTTGACCATCTGATATGCTGCATAAATTGCAGTACCAAATACAGAATTATCCCGGCTGGAGTGATAGATTTTGTAACCAATAACCATAGAGGAAAATTTGGCATCCACTTCAATGATATCACTGATTGTCATGGATCTTTTGTCAAAATTTGAACTGGTTATATCTGTGACTGTTTGGTTTTTCATGGATTTCACTGTCGTCAACCCATGAGATGAATTCAAACCAATAACAATCCTTATAGCTTCCTTTGTAATCTTGAAAGGATGAATTAACCACATAAACTAGGCATGCACTCGACTCAATATATACCAAACCCATTCAATTTCGTTGAACATGGGAAACATCACAACTTGAGAGAACTTCTTCTCCTCCAAAGTCTTGAATTCAAGTTTTACATATAAATCTTCTCCCACAATGTGATTGGTGTGCAAATTCAACAACTGGGACCTTCCTAATTCTTCAACATTTGCATGAATGTATGTGCTAATATCATTGATATGAAAAACACCATACAGAACAAAAGAAAATGCACCTAATGGTTTTGTCTTGATGGATTTGAATGGGTGATATTTGAATTTTAGATAGGGCCTATCCTTAATATCAACAACCAATGGAGTAGCCATTTCCAAAATTTTAAAGTTTACGAGTTCACAGATAAATTCCTTTTGTCGGATTAGGGTTTGATAACCAAATCACCTTCATACTTGAATCTTTGCCAAATTTTTCTTGCAGATCTCTCCAAACTTCTTCTTCTTAGAATTCAATATGAAAAATGAGAGATAGAAATGAATTTTTATCATTCATGCACCTAACTTTTTATTCACAATAAATGCTCTTGCCCTAGGTCATCCAAATACCCTATTTTCATAGACTGTGAAAGAAAATTCTTCTTCAGACCTTCAATTTTGCACAAATATCCTCTAGAAGAAATCCCAAAAAATCTACACATTACTAATGCAATCAATACTCTTTTCCACATTCTGGTATCAACTACCAACAATCGGGTTAAAATATTTTCTTGAGAACTCCCCCTACGTTAGAGGCCTTAAAATAATTCCTAGATGAATTTCTAGTACCAGATTCTGGTGCCAGCTCATTTCCTGCAATAAAAGGACTCTTCTTCACACATGTATTCTTCATTTGCTTCTTGATCTCATCTGTAGTAACTTTTCCTTTTCCCTTTTCATCCTTCTGCATGTTTTTTCTTTGATTTACTAGACCCTTTCTCCTTCTGCAAAATATATCAATGTGACCGAATTTGTTTTAGTTGTAGCATATCACAATTCTTTGTCTAGACCAGTTGTTTCATTGATTTTCTCTTGATCTGCACTGGTTAGAAATATAGCCAAATCTATTGCACACATAACATTTGACATCTCTATTGAATTTTTTTTGACATATTTATGCATTCAACTGACTTATGACCATACTTACTACAATTGAAACACTGACTAGAGAATGATGGACCACTTGGATTGATTCTACTTCTAAATTGAGTAGCCATATGACAAAATTTATTGCAAACAAAACAATAAATATTGAACCTTTGAGCATTAAGTTGTCTTACTAGATACCTTCTAGCTTTGTTCATTATATTTCCTTGCCTAAATCTCCTTTGTCTAGAAGACCTCTCTTGTCACTTCCAGTCCTCTAAGTTTTAATCAGTTCATCAAGCTTAGCCGAGCTAATATTGAACTTCTCCTTGTACTCATTTGTAGTAGCAAGTTCATCCCTGAGGATTACAATATGTCTTTCAAGATCTTCTTCATTGTTTATGGATTGATGCAATTCAAGCTCCATATTATTGAATTTGTTGCATTCATCAGATCTTTTTTTCAAGGACTATGCAAGATTCTCTTCATTCTTCTTTCTATCTTCAATCTCCTTGGTCATCCTCATCACAATAGATTCCATCTCATGCTTTAGGAAAATTTTTTTTCTAGTGAGCTTTTCACATTCTTCTATCTTTTCCTTCAAGGCTTGACTTAGGTGTTCATCTTTTATTCTTTTAATGTATTTCTGCTTGATCTAATCATAGAGTTGCTTTCTCTTTTCCATAGACTTATTGATTTTATCTTTCAATGACTAAATGAATTTCTCAACATTCAAGAGTCTTTCTTGCAATTCCTGAACTTTAGATTTAGACTGATCAAGATCATCTACTGCCACCATAAGTTATTGATGAAGGTTGCAAGAATCCATTGATTCACTTTCTCGAATCTTCCCCAAGCTTTTAAACTTCTTCAGAAGAACTAGGATCTAATACCAATTGTTGGAATCAAGGAACATTGAGAGAGGGGGGGGGGGGCTGAATCAGTGTTCTACTAAAAATAACTTTATTAATTTGATCTTTAAACCACTTAAAACATTAAACAAAAAGAAAGATGCAAGAGCACAAAGAAATCAACGAGAACACCATAACACAAGGATTTTTACATGGCAACCCTGTTAGCGGAAAAACCATGGTGGAAGGCCAATCCACAATAAGAGTATACTCAAATATAAGTGTTTACAAATGGGAATGCACATGGATTCAGGCACACTGCCTAGAGCTCACTGCTTAAATAAAAAATGAAGACTCACTATCTTACAAAACATTTGGATTACATCCAAAAGTTTTGAACTGAAAGAATAACATCTACTAATGCCTGATTACAGTTCTGGTTAAGCACATCAATCACATTCTTGACCTTCTGTCTAATTTTTCTCTTCTGCTTTGTCTACTTTAATTCACATCACAAATCCTTTTATGCACAAGTGAAATTATGCATAATCACTCTACAATCCTTCTGGATTTTGCAACACACATCAACAAACTTTTTACACACATCCAAATGATATAAATGATCACTTATATATCAACAACTAAATATTTAATCAACCACATGTCGGCTTTAATAAAACATAAAATATTTACAAATGGTCGGCTCAATCTATAGATAATTTTTAATGCACACCAACCAAAGTTAGACACAACATAGTGAGGACCCTAAACAACATGTTTGAGCATAAAAAACTTCAAACAATTACCCCTCGAAGATCCAAAACACTCTATATTATTTAGTCAGACTTCTTGCACTGTTAAATAGAAAATCAATCAACCATATCTTCTAGATTGCACATGAATCAATATGGAGCTCTATGATTCAAGAATAACATAGTTCATACGTCGAAATACCTTCCCTAAGATCCACATCTCAAAATGATAAGATTAAATTTCATATGAATCGATATACATAACTTTGTCAGATACCCTATTCTAGCTTTGACAAATAATTCATTTCTTTGATCTGGCTTTCAGTATAAGCAACTACTAAAGTGTGGATTGAATCATTGAATAGGGTTGCCATCAATGACAACACCATATGACATGTACAGTGTCTCTTGCCAACATAAATATATAGATGTAAAGTGAATTTTGAAATTTCGCGATTATCTAATGAGTCTGATAGTTCGGTGATCCGGTATATGTAGAAGATAATCATGCAAGAATTTATAATATGCTAGAAAGCATATTATTTATGAGAGATTTATATTATTAAATTTGAATAATGGCTTTATTTACATGAGATGTTTAAAAAAAAATTATTTTAAAAAAGGGATTTAATGTGTGGAATTTGTGATTACAAGAGATGCAGATTATGGTGCAAAGTTCGAGTATGGATGGTCAGGAAAGCTTGAATCACTAATACATAAATAACCAGATCAAGATACATACTTCAAAGAATTATATGAAGAGGGGTTTGAATCTACCAAAATACCAAAATCTTGGTAATTTTCATTTGGTAATGAAAAGTGCCAACCTCCGATGAAGCTCATTCCTGAGAGTAGTAAGCCAGAGGCAGAATATAAGTGTAGGAACATGACGATGAAGTGATTGAATTTTGGATGTATGGGAAGGTTCCTACACACTATTGAGATTCAAGTTATTATCTTGGCGACAATAAAAGATTAAAACCCGAAGAGCTTCAATGCATAATTGGAGTTGACCTTCATTGACTTCGATTGCAATTCTCCTATTAGCCACTACATTCCACATGCCTTGATATGATTTGTCCCTTGGATTCTCTCTGATGTATTTTTCTTATCCTATCTATGCCTTATGTTCTAAAAAAGGCTAGAGGATACTCTTTTTAAAGTTAAGTTCAAAATTTGTGGATGTCAGAAGAGCACAAAATTCTCTAAGTTTTGTTATTTTTTCCTATTTTCTACATCATTCTGGTCTAAAAACTTGTATGCATGTAGACACTAATCAATATCAAAGACAATTTGATAGCTACCTATCTCATGAATCTTTTGTAGCTAGTTTTATTAGTTCAGTTGAACAAGATTGTGTGATGCACCATTTAATGGTGCATGCAGAACCTACTCAGTGTCCAAATTAAAACCCCTCTCTTTAAAATCTTGCACCATTTTGTATGTAGCTGTGAAGAAATATAGTGAAGTATAAAGTGGTTTGCTTTGATTTGGTTAATTCCTTAGGGCATGCGTGAAGAATAACTAGGAGAAATTTTATTTTTTCAATATTTTTATGCTTTATTTTAGAATAGATGTTTAAATTATGAAAATGTTTCAAAAAATAAATGAATGAATGGAAATTTATTGAAAATCTTTTGTTTTCCATGAAATTGTTGAATGCTCAATTCTAAATCTACCTAAGTGATAGAAAATAAATTTTTGATTTTCATGAAATATTATTTCAAATCTTTAGATTTCATGATATTTTTTCTTATGGTCCAAATTGGAAATTTTATGTCTAATATATATGATTCTAAACAACCATAGTCCCTTTGAGATTAACAACAAAATCACATCATACCCTAGAGTGAACCTAGTACAATCATGACCTATTTATTAGAGACTTTGGATTGAAATGAGCCAATATTTTTTTGTTAAATATTCCCCTTTTAGATTGTCTTGTTCTATATCTTTCAAGAAGGATAGGCTCTTTTCGGTTTTTTTGTGAAGATTTTTCTTTGAATTGTTGCTACTAGTGTAATCATCCTCAATAGGAATTGGCACTAGAAGGAGGGCCTATTTTGAATTTTATATTAGTCCTGAGTTTAAGAAGAAATCTTGTAAAGTGAAATTTTATGCAAGCTGGTATTTCAGTATGGAAGTTGAGAAAATTTGGAAAATATTTAACTAGAGATTACATCCTTTGAGTTTATTTACCTTTGGTAGAGTCACCAAGTGTAGAATTCATGATATGACTGATCATGGTGAACTTGATTGTGACTTTTTTTTAACTAGGGTAAGCTTGGCCATGTGTAAAGTGATTATGTTAAAAAAAGAAGTTTTAACTGCTAGAAGAAAACAACCATTAGCGAGAAATACGTGCAACCCTAGTAAAATTGGAAATATTAAAAAATTAGCCAATGCATCAAGACAGTTGGATAACTGCAATTATTATAAAGAAAATCCTAACATATTGCAGGAAAATAAACGAGAATGTCAAGATTTAGAAACATTGCATCGAAAATGCGAAAATGACATTGATGAATCATTATTCTCCTTATACATGGAAAACACAAATGAGGAAAAGGAGCGGGAGAATTGAGCGGGAGACGTGTATATTTTTCCCCAAGTTGAAAATTTACAAGTTAAAGAGGAAATGTTTTCTGATTATATGAAAGATACAAAGTATTAAACTTCTAATTTTTCTCTCTCTGATAATAATATAAATTATAATATATCTTGGTCTAAAAAAGTGCAAAGTGAAGGCAGGACCAAAGCCACAAAGGTTTTTGGATGGAAAAGGTGAGAAATGGACACAATCGTTCATGGAGATGAATAGAGTATAAAGAAAAACCATGAACCATGGCTAGAAGAAGGTAGACTATGATCACTATTACCATTTTTTCACTACAGCTCAATTGGTGGAGCTGATTAAATTTTGTTATATTTGAAAGTGAAAGTACAGTTATTTTTGCATGTGCTAAAGTGTTATTTGCACTGCATTTATCAAATATCAAGTATCACTTGTGCAAGTTTTTTGAGAAAAATAAGTATATAAATGATTAAGCATAACAATGTACTTTCTTTTATTTCATAATGTTATTCACATTACATGTTTTCATTCAATTGCAAGAATAAAAATGATTGTACAAACTGCATTTCGATGAATTTCT
Organism: Sequoiadendron giganteum; assembly: GCA_007115665.2. Lineage (NCBI taxonomy): Eukaryota > Viridiplantae > Streptophyta > Pinopsida > Cupressales > Cupressaceae > Sequoiadendron > Sequoiadendron giganteum. The sequence goes on along the minus strand of CM021104.1, from coordinate 43,663,282 downwards.
TTTAGAATGGAGATGAAGCAGAGATTAAAAGATCAACTCAATCCGTGGTTTTAGCTAGTTCCATTCATTACAAGAAAGGAAATATACAATTGAAAGAGAGTGACAAATAACATAGGACATATCCATCATTGCCTGAGTTGATCTTTGGTTGATGCCTTGTAGCTTGCTCCATCCTGCTTCCACTCTTGACTGTATCTGCAAAAGATTGAGAAAGGTGTCAATTAAGACCTCAGGATATGAGCTATTCTACATACCCTAGTAACAAAAATATATTTCAATCCTTGGGATGCATAGAATCAACTAAAAACAAACTGTAGAAACATGAGTTGAAAGAGGGAAACATCATCATCATATATATATATTTTTTGCTAACATTGTTTGTTTCCTTGTGTAGGTATAGGAAAAGTCATGTAGTTAATCATTTCATGAAGACCAAGCATGTGGAGAAAAATGGGCTCCCACAAGGGTAGAGTTTGGCATGTTGCCCCTTAAAAATTATAGATGGGGCTAAGTGAAAGAATGCATTCTTATGTTCATCTAAACTATTTTGAAGGAGTAATGCAGAGTTTCATTCATCAAGTCATTAAGCTTATTGTACATTCATGAATATCAAGTAATGCACTATTTTGAAAGCTATAGGTGGACAATAGACTTAATGTGCTTAATCAATTCAACTAAGAATATCAGTTTCATAATTGCAAATCTAAAATGTTGCTATACAGTTTTCATTTTTTTGCCATGAGTATCATTTATGCATCTTGTTTCATGATATTATAGCAATGTTCATACTCGGGATGGTGATAGTGAGTAGGCATACATAATGCCTTATTAACAAGAGCACTGTTCAATAAAGGAAAACATGTGAAAGCTTCATATTTTCATTTGAAAGGAGAGAAAGTACATAGAACAATATTTTCATAATGGAATGTAAAAATGCATGAAGAGTGTCAGATAGAAGACATTAACCCACCAAGAATGCAAGGGGAGTGTAGAATGAGGAGAGCATTTTTCGGGTATGTGCAAGTGGATATCATCAGGAAATAAAAAGTATAACATTGTGAATATAGTCAAGCATGAATGACTTATAAAACACAAGAGCACATCATCATTAAAGGATGATTATGGTACTCTCAAAAGAGTGAAGTGCAGAGGCCATTCATAGTAATAAACCCACTTTTGGGGTTGTGTCTTTTTAAGACATTCCATAGAATTGAAATACATCGCAAAAAAAATTTAAATGATCATTGGAAAATACTTGTTTTATTATAGTGTGGGTTTTATAAACTTGGTTATTGATGAGAATTCAGACAGAGTTCTGGTATAAACATCAACCAAGAATTCTAGGTGCAATCAAAGGTTAACAGAGAGATTTTCTTGCTATTTCAAGAATACCCACATTGGGTTTTTGACAAAGATGTAGTTTGTATTTGAATTAAATAAAGAACACCCATATGAAGATTTGGATTCAAATTGCAGATTTCTTCAAAATACCATTTACCCATATAAGAGTTTTGATAGAAATCAGAATGAAAATGAAATATCATGGTGGGTCGAGCTCCAGTGGCAAATCAATAACCTTCAAAATATTGAGTACCCATGTTGGGTTTTTAATAGAAAATACTGGGTTTTTAATAGAAAATACAAAGGTGAGTGGTTTTCTTCCAAAATAAAGAATACCCATGTGGGGATTTCGATTAAAATACAGATTTCTTATCTTTTCAATATACCCACATAAGGGTTTGTCTCAGAAATGCAAAAAAAATATACAATGCTATAATGGGTCGAGCCCATTTATGAAAGAATCTACAGAAGAGAATGGAGTAGGAGTCTTCTTCAAGGGTTTCTGGTTTTCAAACTTTCGAGTTAAGTGCAAATTTCAAAGAAAAAAACACCTAGAATGGAGTATTCATGGTGCGGCCTGCTTGGTCTACATTTTGGTTATTCAAAACATCAATCATAACTCTTCTGCTTAAGTTTTTAAAAGATTTTTATTGATGGAAAAATGTAGATAAACAATGGAGAAAGTTGAGCTTAACAGTGTGATGCTAGTTTAGGAGTAGAGTGTCACGCCAAGCTCTAGTAGAGGGCTTCAAACTCAAGGTCAAACTCATCAATGGCGGTCAAAATGGAATAAAACAAATACAAATAAAAATACATTAAGAAATCAGAAAATGATACATGTGAAGGCCACGGCCTTACTCACTTCTTCCCTTCCAAAATACAAATGGAGCCACAAAAAAACCATGAGGACAACTTACCACGAGCTGTAGAAGGGAGAGTCGACCATTTAAAGACAAAATCATGGAGTTCCCAAGCTTCTCCAAGCTGAAATTCAAGCTTCCATGGCGGCAGTATCTCTTCCTAGGGAGAGTTCAATCTCAAAGTTGGAAAAATGTGAAATGATAGGAGTTTAGGGTTTCTCCTTGGTTTTGTTTCATGCTGCCATAATTCGAACTTGGGGATTTTTGTGTTTCCATTATTTTTAATTGTTGCCTTAGTTTTATCACCATGGTCTCATATGCCTAGGTCGACTTTGTGTAAGTCTTCATTCATTTGCACATGCCTAGGTCTTAGGTTGAGTTTGATTAAATATTTCATGGGATTTAGGAATTTGAGAAATACAAATATATGCCTCAAGTATTTTATATTTTCAATTGATTTTAAAAGAAATCAATCAAGTCTTGGAGGGGTATTATTTTACAATTAAAATTTAGACCTTGGGTTTTATTTTTAAATTGACTTTTAGAGAAAATCAATTGAATGTAATAGTGGAGGGCTTATTATTTTTATGATTTTTTATGAGAAATATCAAGTATTGTAAATGGAGGAATAAGGTTGATGTTTTGCAAAATATTATATCTTTAATTGAAAAATAAAGCAATTGTAAAAACTACATGATGTAAAGTAGAGAATAAAACAATAATTTATAAATTGTTTTATTTCTTATTGCTATTTTTAGCAGTTTGCATGCAAAAATAGGTTGACTTTTCTTCTAGCCAGATCTGAGTTGCATGGTGAAAAGATGAAGTGTTTTATGTGCTTTAAAAGAAGGTTGTGCCTATTTTTAGAAGTCTCATGGCATGCACATGCAAAAAGTGTGTTTTTGCCACTTTAATGCCACATTTTGGAGCAATTTTAGGTGCCTTTCCTTGAGCTTTTTTCTTGAGCTTGGATTAGAGTTTTAGTGATATATCTTGGAGAAAAACTTGGTTTTTTTTATAGTTTAGATTATTGTTTCTTTCTCTGATACAAATTCTAAAATCTTGTAAACTTTTTGTACTTAGTTTCAGAATTTAGCATACTCCTTCTGTTCAATAAAAGCAATATTCCTATCTCCATTTTGTGTCTCTATTTGTAGTTTTAGTATGATGTCTACATTGTGATTCTTTTTATAGATTCTTTTCATGTCCTATTATTGCAGATTATTGATACAAAAAGTTCATTTAATGTGTAGACACATAAAAATGACCTAGGCCTGCAAACTCTATTTTCAACCTTTTTCTTCCTAGCATAATTAAGACATTTTAATTATGCCCTTGACTCACTCTTGACTATTAATTGAATAATTCATAATTATTTAATTAATTCATATATGTTTATTTTTCATGATTATTAAATAAATAAATTTTAATTATTTATTTAATGCGTCACTAATTGTCTAATGTCTTCCTATAATTAAATAAATTTCTTAATTTATTTAATTATCTTTGTCCATTATATCTTCTTGATTATTAAATAAATAATTTTATTTATTTATTTAATTATCTCACTAATTAGTTCCTCTTCTTTCAAAAATTAAATAAAGTCTTATCTTCCACTATAATTAAATTATTATGTTTAATTATCTAATTATTCATTAGCCTCTTCTCTCCTAAATTAAATAAATTTTATTTATTTAATATTGGTCCACTCTCTTGAATTTTGAATTAAATCATTATATTTAATTTAAAAAGTTCCCTTTGTCACATTCTTCTGTAATTAAATAATATCTTTATTATTTAATTCTCACCTAAATTAAATAACTCTTTTTATTTAATTTCTTCTAAATCTTACTTATTTAAAATAAGTCCCAGCACCTAAATTAAATAATTTTATTATTTAATTTCTCCTCTTTTATTGTGCTCATTTTAAATAAATATTATTTATTTAAAATAAGTCACACTTTATAAATTCCCTCTTTTAGTAAATAATTTAATTTAAATTATTTACTGTCACATGACCCCACCCCTTTTGAATTAAAATAATTTTTAATTCAAAAAGTCAACATCCCCTCATGAATCAGATAATTTTAAATTATTATTTGATTCTCCAACAACTTCGGTTTGTGTGCCCAGAATCTCTTGTCACATGTATTGTCAACCATTTATTTGATTTTCTAAAAATCAATCTTGACCATTCATTTCGAATTTGACCTAATGTTGTCCTAACCCTAATTGTGGGTTGTCATTTTGAACCTTGACCATAGATTCTAGGGCACTTATCAATCTTTAATCTCATCCGTCCATACAAAATTGCATTTTCTATAAAATGTCAATTTTGTCTTCATCTTGAAATATATCTCTTGAATCTTTGAAGTCACTCTCATATATTTCTTAGTCTCTTAATTTCTTCATCTTGCATTCTTGCATATAGTCATTTAAAATCCTTCAACATTTGCTTAGGGCTTGTCATTGTCATTAGCTTGCTCATCATAAATCTGAGGGCAACAACATATTTTAGCAAGTTGAGAAGGTGTAATGGAGGTCAGTCATGGAGGATGAAGACAATCTGGTGAGATTGTTTCATCTATTCCTTTGCACTTCATTATTTACTTTGGGTTTTATGTTCTGCATTTGATATTGCTAAACCTAGAAAAATTCTCATTGTTACATTGGTGAACCTGACATATTTTGAAAATTTTTGAGGAATTTTGGAGTTGGATTCTTTTTGTTGCAGGTTTTGCATCATTTTGGGGACAAAACCCTAGTTTTCAAAAATTCAACCATATCTCTCAAACGGCTGCATATTTTCTGACAAAATGTTTTTTGCAAGTTGACGATAATATCAAGAGCTTCCAATCCAAAAATCAAATTGTTTGGAGCTGTTTATAATTTTTAATAATTTTCTTTGTTATTTTCATTAAAAAATAATTTTTAGAGAAAAGTAGCGAATTTTTCAGATTTATTTATATTTTTGGAAAGCTCTCTCAATTTCAATAGGGGTCTGTTTTTTATGTTTTTAATTTTCCTGCAAAATAATTCGACAAAAAATAGATCTTTAACAATTAGGGTTTTACAAAGATTGACGTATATCTCACAAAATTTTGCAGATCTATTCACAAGTTTTTTTTTTGCTATTTTGGAATGATGTCATGCACCTTCAACTAAAAAATCAGATTTCTTGGACCTGTTTCAAAATTTTAATGATTTTTTCATAAAAAAATTAATTTTGGATGCAAAACATAGAATTATTTGGATTTCTTTACATTTTTGGGAAGCTCTTTGAATTTCAGCAAGGGTCTATTTTCTGTGTTTTTACTTTTGATGCAAAAATTAGTTCCAAAAATCAGATTTATTTTGACTAGCTAACCCTCTAATATTAGTGATCAATAATAGAAGTATCCTCTCCCCTTGCGCACTTGTGCGATCTTGGGTGTAAGAGAAACTGTTATTGACTCTAGAAATTGGGCTTGCACTAGGTCAATTAGGGTTAGGGCAACACCTTTTTCTATATGGTAGTTTAAAGATTTTTGGGTTACAGATTTTCTATTTGCAACTTGTGGTGAGGAGTCTAATATTTGTTTGTTTTATTTCACAAATCTTAAACAAACAACTACAAGTTTGCATTTTACATTCATGGGTTAAAATGAACACGCATGCATACTCATTGGGCTAAAAAGAACACAATCTTGCATGATAACTTGTTGGATTAAAATAAATTTGCATCTCTTCATAGCATTGGGTTAAAATGAACTTTTAGTTCGCTAATAGTACAAACAGTTAAAATGAACCCATGTTTTGACAAATACTACAAATGGTTAAAATGAACTCCATGTTTTTTATGTTTGTCAACACATTTCATTTTGGGCTTAAAATGAACACCATGTGAGTGTGAGTTAGGATATTCATGTGTTCTCTCTTTATTTTTAAACAAGGATTGACTGAACTATGAATATTTTGGTTTGCTTTTGTCAACTTTAGAAAATTGGGCCTGCTTTGGTGGGAAAAAGTACTCACCCCAAAGTGACTCAAACCGGAAATGCGCTAAAGCCAAGCGACGCCCAACCGATATATAAATTTTAATGTTAAGGAAAGCTTAGCATTACAAAAGCTCCTTCGGACCAGCAATTGACTCCCCAGTACCCTTGTGGTGCGTCAAAACCTGCAGAATGTAACCTCTGCAGACTGGGATGATAATGCCTCTCGCGTGGCCTTTTGAACGGGTGCCCGAAATAAATCCTTTGTTCTAGCAAGCCAAAAACCTTCTATTCTTTGGTATAGCACCACTCGTTATGATGACACCCACACCTACGTAGTTCTTAGTAGAGATGATCAATCTGCCATGGGAGTTTCATGGAGGTTGGTTGCCCGGAGAAGTGAGTGCACTATAAGGGGGAGCCTTTGGGGCCAAGCTTCTAAATTCATTCGATAAGGATATGTGGTTAGTGGAATCCAAAAGAATATTGTCCTTGCAGCCATAGGATTTTTGTAAAATGACTTCTATGTGGTTGATTTTCATTTTTTATAACACCATGTGTTTGCCAACTGTTTTCAGACAAATAAACATCAAACTTGCTAAAATCTTAAACAACTTTGTCAACTGAAACAAATCTTTGCAATCAGCCTAAAATTTTGTCAAATCACTTCCTGCAAAACATTTGCCATCATGAACAACATTTGTCAAATCAAGTCCTCAATTTTGCACACTTTGGGATAGGAAAAATTTCCTTTCTTTGTCAAACCATTGTCTCAAAAAGTAAATTGTCATTGGACCAATTCAAACAAATCAGTTCTTAGTCATTGTCCTTTGGTGAGCTGCTTCCAACTCATAAGTCTAGTGTGGAAATCTCACCTTGTCATTTTGTCATCTTGTCCTTCAAACCAGTCCTTTGACAATCCAAATTGAGACATTGGCCAAACTTTGAGTGGTTAGAAAATCTTTCCTAAAGGTCATTTGAAATAAGGCACTCATTACCTCTTTTCATTTGACATTCCTTTTTATCCCCATTATCACTTTGGATAGTCTTAGTCTCATTCCATCCACCATGATGTCTTCAAATCACTATGACATGCTTGCTAGTCGAATTGAATGCCAATTCATTGGTAATGGTCAAGCACAACTTGCCAGGGAATTCAAAACACAATACCTCCAATCCAAGTCCAAATTTACAACCCCTAGCCCTCCATCCATCTATCCATCTTACCAACAATCCATGAGTCCTAGTCCTCTATCCATCTACTATCAAGAGTCCCATAACACCATCCATGGCACTAAGTCACACCAAACTTCCATTGGTCATACCCACCCTAACTTTGACAAGGGAAATCAACCATCCATCAATCCAAACCAACTATCCACGTCATATCCTATTCCTTCATTTGCATCATATCCTAGTCCTTCATTCAAATCATATCCTAATCCTCCATCCACCTCATATTATAATCCTCCATCCACGTCATATCCTTGTCATGCATCCATGTCCTATTCTAATCCTTCATCTCATCCTAGTCCTTCATCCACTAACCCTTTCCAAACCTCCATATCATATCATAGTCCATTACACACCAATCCATTCCAAGACACTCCATGTTTTCATGAAAACCTATCTAGTCATGATCTCCAAAGTCCCATCTTCTTACCTACACTTGAGGATACATGTAAAGAGGCAAGTCCAAAGCATGACATCATAACATCACCGTCTTGTCTAGATCAAAGTAGTTTATTGGACCCCATCTTACATCCATTCAAGAAGTCCTCCTAGACAATCATGGCATACCAAATACACTTATCCTTGGTCAAGAGTCCATCCAAAACCATGTCATTCAAGATGAACCTATCCTTGGTCAAGCGTCCATCCAAAACCACGTCATTCAAGAAAAACCTATCCTTGGTCAAGACCCTATTTTCAATCATGTCATTCCAACTGAGCCCATCTTTGATCAAGACACTAATTTTGAAGAAATCCAAAAAGATCCACTCCTTGACCTTTATGCCCTTCATAATGAAACACTTGAAGATGACCCTCTCCAAGCTTCCAACATTTACACTACCAACAATGAGACACTTGGCTCTATGGGACACATAGATGATCTACCACTAGAACACGAGTCTCCTAGCATGGACATATTTGAAAATGATCAAGCTATAACTGAATTTAGTGGGCTCTATGACCGACATCAACTTCGAAGCACCAACAAAATCATCAGAATCTGATATTTTAGAAAATCAAACCTAAGATGTTAGTCAAAAATCTGTCCAACATGTCAGTGAAGCTACAACATCCTATCAATTAGGATCATCTATCTTTTTCAGAGAAGGCTTTCTCACAGATGAGAACATTTCGAGCATTAATTTCCACAATAAGGATGGGTTGGCATCTTGCTTCCAAAATAACAAGTACCCCATCACAAACAAAATTTGTCAGAACATGCATTATTAGGAAAAATGATTAGGCCTACATGAGCAAGGAATCTTGGAACCCGTACAAGTTCAGGCACATTATAGACATCAAGGTCTTGGCTATTCATCAATCAAAAAATCAAACAATGTTAGTGGTCCCTCCTCGATATTGGGGGAAACTTTATCTAACACAAACGTCAAAATGGGTGTTATGAGTAGTCCTTTTCATAAGATTGTTGCCAATACCCCTTCCCTCCACACCCCAAACCATCATTCCATCATGAATAAACCTTCCATTTGGAACCAACAAAAGTATTACAACTCCAAAGTTCAAAATCACATGTCAAAGGCCAGGAAATCAGTCAAAAAGTCAAGTGGACAGATGAAGCTAAAATGGATCCCAAAACAAAATGGATCAAGTCAAGAAATGAATGAATAAGGCAAAGAAAATATGCTAAATCCAAAATTCAATCAAAATGTGGAGCCACAACATAAGAGGACTCCCACATATAATCAATGTCCACCTCCTTCAAAATGGCCATCAAGCAAGACATATAAAAGTGTTGGTTCCAAACACTATCCTAATCCGACACCCAAAGTTTGGAAAATAAAAACCAATACATCCAAACATCCAACCAACCCATCCATGTCCACCATCATCTGGCATAATCCTACATCCTCCTTAAAGTCCAACCATCCCATGTCACAAATCCGTCGCATCTTGGTAGAAACTCTCTATCATAAGGACTCTCATGGTACTCTATCACAATGTGCGTATTCTGATAAGGCCAACTCTAGTATCAACAAGGATCACAATGACATCAATCAGGTGTATGCAAGCGTTATCATCCTGATAAGGCAACTACTTTAGAAAGGTCATTATTGGCATGTCATGGCACCAGTCTCTACATCGGCACCATCAAAGGCTTAAGCACGGTCAACGGTCATCTAAA
>CM021104.1:43560228-43653631 GCA_007115665.2 Sequoiadendron giganteum | reverse complement strand
TCACTAAACTCTTGGCATAACAGAATAAAACCTTGTTGTTCCTCCTTATTACATACCTTTCCTAACTTAAGAAGTTTACCTTTGAAAATCTCAATCGCCTCATAGTGTTCTTCCTTAACAGTCATGTTGGATTTATCTTTTCATACCTAGTCATCTGAGTTGAAAAAATATTCCAAGGTCACCAACCCCTTTGGCAACTTGTTTTTCTTTAATTGCACAATCTGATTATCATACTATTGTTGCCACTTTTGCTGATTTCCATCAGCGAACTCAACTTCAGCAATTAAGAAGCTTACAATCTGCTCATCGTTGTCAAAAACCTACCAACTCACATTATTGTCAGGTATAGAAGGTCTGACTATAATCTTAACATACTGACGTGCCTCTACTTTGTAAATTTCATTCAGCATATCAAATTGGGCTCATCTGCATGCTTATTCTCATTTCTAGGAACTAAACATATATTGAAAGCATCAAAATATTCAATCAAATCCCATACATGATGCTTATACTTTTAAGTGAATTATTTTTTGTGGCATTCAGATTCCTAACTTGATTCACTATTAGTTTTGAATCACCATAAACACGTAAGCATTTAATACTTCTCTTTCGGGCCCATTCTAGGTCATGCACAAGTGCTTTGTGTTCAGCTATATTATTTGTATAGCTAAATGAAAACCTGAAAGATGAATAATATTTATTTCCTTTTGGTGAAATTAGCATGGCTCGACCATTAACACCTACACTACTCCTTGAGCCATCAAAATAAAGCTTCCAAAGTTCTTTTTCCTTCTTTGCGGGCTGTCCTTCCTTTCTAAACAGATTAGGCATATCAAAATTAGGTTCATGAATCATATAAACCTCTAATCCTATCTCATCTATGTGCTGGAAAGGATCAGGCTCATGATCTTCGGCTACCCATTCATCTAGATTCATAATTTCTATATGGGTGTTGTGGTCTAAGGTCATGGTTTTCTCCTCTAGTATAGGGGTGATATAGAGATTAGTGTTTATAGGACTTAGGACATATGGTTCGATATGGTCTTTGGCTAGAGCCTCATACTTTATGCTCACTTCTGTACCATACCTTGTTCTAAAAAATATATGAGACCAATCAGAAGACAATAAACCCCCCAACTTGGCTATAAAATACCTTGAAAGGAAAATGGCAAAGTGAGGTGGCAAATCAATAACGTGTATGTCTTGATGGATCGCAAAACTAAGGGATGCATGCAAAGTAAGAGCTAAATTTTTTACTATACCAGCAATTTTAACAATAGAGCCATCAAACTGAGCTACACCCTTCAAAGAATTGGGTTCATAAACCAGACCTAACACATCTGCTAAGATTTTAGGCATAACAGAGCTACTTGCACTGGAATTGACCATACAGTTATGCACTATTTTATCTCCAATAATCAGACTCAAATAAAATGGAGGAGGCTTTACCTCTTTAATTTTCTACTCACTCTTGACTTATGAGCTGTTCATAAGCACAATTTTAGCATTCCCATGATTATTATCAAAAATAGAAAGCTTTGCTAAAGTATCCTACAACAAACTCTTTTGACCCAGAATATGCAATGCATCCATAACCGACATATTGACAATAGATTTCTTAAGATGTTCAACCACGTTGAAAGAAATAAGAGTTATCTTTCGCTAGTTTTTAGTGACAACAATATCACTTACTTTCTGCAAAGGTTGCGATTGTGTTTTTAACTATTCCTTACCAAGTATTTCTTGGCTTCTTTGCAGAAACTACACATTAGGTTGTGTTGCAACATTAATATTTGATGCAAAAATAGGCTGTTTATCTTTTGTAGACTGTTGTGAATTTCCAGCTTGCTACCCCAAGTCCATGGCTCATTTTTTCGATCTAGTGGTGGATGAAATAGGATAATATTGTTGATCTTGACCATTCACACCACAAAACTCAAAACTCTACCAGTTTGGCAAAGCAACCTCAAAGCCTTCCACTTGTTCTAGATTTGGACTCGTAGCACTTTCTAAACCTGCATAACTATTTTGGACCATTAAGGCCTGATTTCTCATGTCGTTAGCACATGCTGACTGGTTATGGGGCTAATTGCATGGATAGCACTAGGCACATTCTTGGGCAAGGTTATTTTGCGGCATGATTTCCTTTGATGAACTAGTAGCATTCGAGTTGTAGGGCTAGAAAGGTCTAGGATTGAATTTTTTCCTTTGGCCTTGGTAATCATTCTAAAAGGCTGGCCTATTCTGTTGGTTTTCTTGGTATGAGGTTTGATATGGCTTATGTTCTTCGCCGAATTGCTTCTTAATGCTGATGAGATCATTCCCAAAGGTTTTCAATATACTTTTTATCTATTGAAACTCTTGGTTTTGCGCTAGGGCAACAATTTCTTGGGTTGTGGTCTGATAACCTATTATTCGAACAACGAGAACAACAACCAAGGGAGGCAAAGATGTAGGCATAGGAATTTGAATATCTACGAACAAAGGCATGGGAGGCCTAAGGGAAATCTCCCCAGCTTGAATGAGACAGTTCTTATCTCTAATGTTGATATCATAAGCATTAGGGAGTGTGTGCCCACCCATAAATTGTGTCATAATTGAAATTTTCCTATTTAAGGCTTTGAAGAAATAAAGAAATGCATGAGCTAGTAAAGGTTTTATCATTGTAGGGATTTTAACCCAAGTTCTCTAAAACCAGTAGTTCAAATCAGCCAAGTGTTCGTGCGGGGCTCTTTTGATCGTGCTCAGCTACTCCAACAAAGATGCATGATCTGATTTATTAGAAAAATACTGATACAGACCATCGCCTAATGAATCCCATGTTGTGATAGAATTTTTTGTGAGGCCTCTAAACCATTGCAATGCTTCTCCCTGGAGTGACACAACCAAGAGTCTCAGTGCTATGTTTTCTTGGGCAATGTTGTGAACAGAAAATAGAGTGGCCACATCACGAATGTGTTCAATAAAAGTAGTTTGTTCTTCTCTATTAAAGAAAGGCAGACTTCTGAAAGCTACTGTTGGAAGACCATCATAGTTTGTAATTTTTAACAGGCTTCCCCTATTAAAAGGTGCAAAGGCATGTTGTCTTTCCATTGGTGGTGCTTGTGACACAGGAACAATACTTCCTAGTGATAAGACTATAGAATTCAGAACTGGAGGTGTTGATACTCACCTCCCTAGTGTGTCAAATAACCTTTTTATTGTTCTGCTCTCCTTCATGGTAGGTACAACTGTAGGTACTCAAAAGGTATTGAACTGGATCTTGTTTGTATCTTTCTCATGCATAGGTTGCACTAAATTTGAATGCAAAATCAGAATCAGAGTCACCAGGTATATTGAAAAGGGCCTCCAAAAGGCTGAGAAACTTGTTGCATACACCAAACAACAACTTTAAAAGATTTAGAAATTATCTAAAATTGATTTTCAGAGTCCCACCTGGCATGCCAAAAACTATTATCAATCAAATATGCACCCTTTGTTAGATTTGCAGAAATCAAACTATCTGTTGAAACATGGAAACCCTTTTCAAATGTGGGTGATCTATGTGAAAAGGGAATCTCTAGAGTGAGTTGGTTCTCCGAATGATAAATCCTATTCTAAGTGATTTTCTGGGAAAAGGGAGAGAAAATATGATTGAAATGTAAAACTTTAATCTAAGATGATTCCAAAACTTAAAGATGACTTTGATATTCTACCCACAAATAGTCTTCAAAAAAACAACAATGAATTCACAATATTTCATGAACATCCAACACATAATTGATTTGCATGAAGGTTTAAACTTTGACACAACATGCAACCTACATTATGTAACAATGAGAATTTTCCTAGGTTTAGCAATATCATATGCAGAACATAAAACCCAAAGTAAATAATGAAGTGCAAAGGAATACAATGAAACAATCTCACCAGAATGGCTTCATCCTCCATGACTGACCTCCATTATACCTTCTCAACTTGCTGAAATATGTTGTTGCCCTCAGATTTATGATGAGCAAACTAATGACAATGACAAGCCCTAAGCAAATGTTGAAAGATTTTAAATGACTATATGCAAGAATGCAAGATGAAGAAATTAAGAGACTAAGAAATATATGAGAGTGACTTCAAAGATTCAAGAGATATGAGAGAGATATCCCAAAATGAAGACAAAATTGACATTTTATAGAAAATACAATTTTGTATGCATGGATGAGATTAAAGATTGATAAGTGCCCTAGAATATGTGGTGAAGATTCAATATAAGAACCCACAATTAGGGTTAGGGAAACATTAGGTCAAATTCGAAATGAGTGGACAAGATTGATTTTTAGAAAATTAAATCAATGGCTGACAATGCATGTGACAAGAGATTCTGGGCACACAAACCGAAGTTGCTGAAAAATCAAATAATAATTTAAAATTATTTGATTCAAGAGGGGATGTTGACTTTTTGAATTAAATACTATTTTAATTCAAAAGGGGTGGGGTCATGTGACAGTAAATAAATTAAATTATTATTAAAAGAGGGAATTTATAAAGTGGGACTTATTTTAAATAAACAAGATTTAGAAGAAATTAAATAAAAAGAGTTATTTAATTTAGGTGGGAATTAAATAATAAAGATATTATTTAATTATAGAAGAATGTGACAAATAGAACCTTTTAAATTAAATATAATGATTTAATTCAAAATTCAAGAGAGTGGACCAATATTAAATAAATAAAATTTATTTAATTTAGGAGAAAAGAGGCTAATGAATAATTAGATAATTAAACATAATAATTTAATTATAGTGGAAGATAAGACTTTATTTAATTTTCGAAAGAAGAGGACCTAATTAGTGACATAATTAAATAAATAAATAAAATTATTTATTTAATAATCAGGAAGATATAATGGACAAAGATAATTAAATAAATTTAAAAAATTATTTAATTATAGTAAGACATTAGACAATTAGTGATGCATTAAATAAATAATTAAAATTTATTTATTTAATAATCATGAAGAATAAATAGATATGAATTAATTAAATAATTATGAATTATTCAATTAATAGTTGAAAGTGAGTCAAGGGCATAATTAAAATGTCTTAATTATGCTAGGAAGAAAAAGATTGAAAATAGAGTTTGTAGGCCCAGGTCATTTTTATGTGTCTACATTTGCCTCTCTTTGTGATAATGTAGCCTGTCACATTGTGGCAAAGAAAATAAGTCAAAAATATGCCCTAGTGCAAAATAAGATGAGAAAGAATGAGGAGGAGGGTTGTGGTATGCCCCCTCGAGAGAACAGACGGGCTCCAAGATCAAGGATGTGATCTCGAAATGGATCAGAAGACTAGAATATGGAGAGAACAAAAAAATGTTAGTGAAAAAGATATGGATGATGATATGGATGCAATGCCTATATGAGATGCATGTTAGTTCCTTCAACATATTACCATAGGACTTTAATATCTAATGCTCTTAATCATCATTGGGCAGTAAAAAAATGAAACAAATGGACAACAAACACCATGGTATGACATAGACCAAGGCATACAAGGTCATCCACTTGAAAAATAGACAATCGCAGACAAGGAATGTCCTAACTCAGACTAGAGGCCAATTTGCCCCAGTCTTTTTGTCAAGACAATCCACAGACATCAGTCAAAGAAAAACAAAATAGGTCATGAGACATCATCGCACCTCTAAATCCTTCATGGGACATCCTTGAGGTAGCTAGTAACATGACCAAAAGACAAGTCAATAAAAAGATAAGACAAAATAGCCAAAAATTAACAACCATTTAATTGTATTGCCAATGTTTGTTTGCCGAAGATTAATTGTTTGACGATTTGACAGTTTTGATGGTTTGACGGTTTGACGGTGCCTAAAGTTAGGAAGGACATATCTTGAAAAGGAAAATGACATTTTGACGAGGTCCAAATCCAAGAAAGACATATCTTCAATAGGACCAAAAAATGACAGGATTGACATTTTGACTAATTTTTTGGCAAGCTGACTAATTTTGACTATATGATTGATCGGCTTAAGTTGTCTGATTTTGACCAATTTTGACATTGACATTTCAAATGACTGTCTTCTGTCAAGTGCGACTACATGTTTGAATTATGATTTTAAATTTGACAAACCTAAAATGATTGACCTAATGTCTCGGGGACTCATCGACTGATCGCCTTGCCTACGTAGCAAATGCGCAGAGACAACGTAGTTCAAACAGGGACAAAAGATTGATTGACATGACTGACTGGATTAATAAGACAAACATTGACTCTATTTTTGGGATTTTGACATTGATTTGGATGTTTTTGTATTTTCTCAAGAAATTTTCAAATTTTTAGGTCTTTTTTCAAGACTTTATATGATTTTTAGGATTTTTTTTTTTTTTTTTTGAGGACTTTTTCAGATTTTTAAGATTTTTTTGAGGACTTTCTCAGATTTTTAAGATTTTTTTAGGACTTTTGAATTTTTATGACTTTTTGATGTTTTACGAAAATTGTGACAAATGCATGTGAATGATGCTGACGCACATGAATCCAAGGAAAACCATGATTTTGCTGCTAGTCAAGCTGAATGCCAATTGACAAGTGATGATGACAATTCCAATGTTGTTTGATGTGGGAAGGACACATCTCGAAATAATGTGATGATGACAATGATATGACAAGAGGATAAAAGTCTGCAGCAGGACTAGAGACAAAGCCAAGCAATGTTTTGGATGATGGGCTAGGTTTTCCATATTGTTGCATTTGGAATGACTTCGTGAGGATTAGATGGGATGACGAGGGATCTTTAGACCATTGAAAAGGGAAACCAAGATGGGTGATAGATATAAAAGGACAATGGATGGCTTTGGTGCAAGATAAGAGACATGGATGGCTTGGACTAGGAGAATTATCATATGGTCTCCAAGGATGATATTGCATAGCGAAAAGGATGCTATGAAGGTAATAACATGATATTCAATGACTAAGGTATGACCAGAACATGTCAAAAAGTTTTCCAAAGCATGATTTGTGTTTTGCCCCTGTCTTTGTCAAGATCAAAATAGGTGGGGAAATGGATGGACATGATAGGGCTTGGATGGATAGGTGGAAATGTCATAAGAAATGTCATGTGAAGGGCATGGGAGATGAGACGACTTGCCCCCAATTGTAATGGTCCACATAGATGATTTATTCTACACATGGCACCTGTTTGCCAGGTTTTCATCATGGTACTTATCCAAAGTGCCATAAGAATGGTTTTCACTATTGGATGAAATTTTTCTCTTTACTATTTTTGATATTTTCTGATTTTTTTTCAATTTTTTTATATTTTTGAATTTTTGCCAAATAGACTTGATTCTTTAGATGACCACTGACTGTGTTGAAGCCTTTGATGGTGCTGATGTAGAGACTGGTGCCATGATATGCCAATAATGACCTTTATGAAGTAGTTGCTTTGTCAGGATCGTAGCACTTGCATACAACTGATTGATGTCATTATGATCCCTTTTGATACTAGAGTTGGCTTTATAAAATACGCACATCATGAAAGAGTGTCATGAGAGTCCTTATGATAAAGCATTGTTTCCAAGATGTGATGAATTTGTGACATGGGACGTTTGGACTTTAGGCGAGATGTAGGATTATGATGGATGATCGTGGACATGGACAGGTTGGTTGGATGTTTGGATGTATTGGTTTTTATTTTCCAAACTTTGGGTGTCAGATTAGGATAGTGTTTGGAACCAACACTTTTATATGTCTTGTTTAATGGCCATTTTGAAGGAGGTGGACATTGATTATATGTGGGAGTCCTCTTGTATTGTGGCTCCACATTTTGATTGACTTTTGGATTTGGCATATTTTCTTTGTTTGATACATTTTTCTTTGGGATCCATTTTAACTTCATTTGTCCACTTAGATTTTTGTACTCAATGGCCTTTGACATTTGATTTTGGAATTTTAGACTTGTAAGACTTTTGTTTTTGTTGGTTCCAAATGGAAGGCTTATTCATGTTGTAATGACAGTGTATGGTGTGGATGGAAGGAGTGTTGGAAACAACCTTATTACAAGGACTACTCATGACAACCATTTTGATGTTTGTATCAAATAAAGTTGCCTCCAATATTGAGGAGGTATCATTAACATCATTAGATTTTTCAACTGATGAATATCCAAGACCTTGATGTCTGTAATGTGCTTGAACTTGTACGGGTTCCAAAATTCCTTGCTCGTGTAGGCCTAGTCCTTTTCCTTGATAATGCATGTTCTAACAGATTTTGTTGGCGATGGGATACTTGTTACTTTGGAAGCAAGATGCTAACCCATCCTTATTGTGGAAATTAATGCTTGAAATATTCTCCTCTATAAGGAAGCCTGCTCTGAAAAAGATAGATGATCCTAATTGATAGGATGTTGTAGCTTTACTGACATGGATAAATTTCTAATTGTCATCTTTGGTTTGATTTTTTGTCATATCAGATGTTGATGATTCTACTGGTGCTTCGAAGTTGATGTTAAAACCATTTTTAGGGTCATTGTCATAGAGCCCATTGAATTCAGTTATAGCTTGATCATTTGCAAATATGCCCATGCTAGGAGACTCTTGTTCTAGTGGTAGATCATCTATGTTTCCCATGAAGGCAAGTGTCTCATTGTTGGTAGTGTCAATGTTGGAGGCTTGGAGAGGGTCATCTTCAAGTGTTTCATCATGAAGGGCATAAAGGTCAAGGAGTGGATCATTTTGGACTTCTTCAAAAGTAGTTTCTTGATCAAAGATGGGCTTAATTGAAATGACATGATCGAAAATAGGGTCTTGACCAAGGATAGGTTCGTCTTGAATGACATGGTTTATGATGGACTCTTGACCAAGGATAGGTTCGTCTTGAATGACATGGATTGGGATGGACTCTTGACCAAGGATAGGTGTCTTTGGTATGCCATGATTGTCTAGGAGGACTTCTTGAATGGATGTAAAGATGGGGTCCAATAGACTACTTTGATCTGGACAAGATGGTGATGTTATGATGTCATGCTTTGGATTTGCCTCTTGACATGTATCCTCAAGTGTAGGTAAGAAGATGGGAATTTGGAGACCATGAATAGATATGTTTTCATGAAAACATGGAGTGTCTTGGAATGGATTGGTGTGCAATGGACTAGGATATTGCATGGAGGTTTGGACCTAGTTAGTGGATGAAGGACTAGGATGAGATGAAGGATTAGAATAGGACATGGATGCATGACAAGGATATGATGTGGATGGAGGATTAGAATATGACATGAGTGGAGTATTAGGATATGATGTGAATGAAGGACTAGGATATGATGCGAATGAAGGACTAGGATATGAAGTGGATAGTTGGTTTAGATTGATGGATGGTTGATTTCCCTTGTCAAAGTTAGGGTGGGTATGACTAATGGAAGTTTGTTGTGACTTAGTGCCATGGATGGTGTTAGGGGACTCTTGATAGTAGATGAATAGAGGACTGGGACTCATGGATTGTTGGTAAGATGGATAGGTGGATGGAGGGCTAGGGGTTGTAAATTTGGACTTGGATTGGAGGTATAGTGTTTTGAAGTCCCTAGCAAGTTGTGCTTGACCATTACTATTGAATTGGAATTCAATTCGACTAGCAAGCATATCAAAGTGGTTTGAAGACATGATGGTGGATGGAATGAGACTAAGGCTATGCAATATGATAATGAGGACAAAAAAGATTGTCAAATGCATAGTGGTAATGAGTGCCCTATGTGAAATGATTTTTAGGAAAGGTTCACTTAAGCATTCAAATTTTGGCCAATGTCTCAATTTGGATTGTCAAAGGACTGGTTTGAAGGACGAGATGACAAAATGACAAGGTGATATTTCCACACTAGACTTATGAGTTGGAAGCAGCTCACCAAAGGATAATGACTAAGGACTAATTTGTTTGACTTGGTCCAATGACAATTTACTTTTTGAGACAAAGGTTTTTCACAAATCAAGGAAAGTTTTCCTATCCCAAAGTGTGCAAAATTAAGGACTTGATTTGACAAATGCGGTTCATGATGGCAAATGCATTGCAGGAAGTGATTTGACAAAAAAATTAGGCCGATTGCAAAGATTTGTTTCAGTTGGCAAAGTTCTTTCAGATTTTAGCAAGTTTGATGTTTATTTGTCTGAAAACAGTTGGCAAACACATGGTGTTGTAAAAAAATGAAAATCAACCACATAGAAGTCATTTTACAAAAATCTTATGGCTGCAAGGATAGTATTCTTATGGATCCCACTAACCACATATCCTTAGCAAATGAATTTAGAAGCTTGGCCCCACATGCCCCCCCTTACAGTGCACTCACTTCTCAGGGCAACCAAGCTTCCAACCTCCATGAAACTCCCATGGCAGATTGATCATTTCTACTAAGAATTGCGCAGGTGTGGGTGCCTTGGCAACGACCATTGTTGCACCAAAGAATAGAAGGTTTTTGGATTTCTATAACAAAGGATTTAATTTAGAAATCCATTCGAGTGGTCATACATGGGGCGAAGATTAAGCTACGTTAAGGAGGCACTCCAACCTAAAGAGGTTAAGCTCAACAGGGTTTTGGGGAGTACTACTTGGTCTGTATGACATATCTGCACTCGTAATCCTAGGCTTTCCCTTAGGATTTATGTTTATATACCGGTCAGAAGTAGCTTGGCTAAAGAGCTTCGTTGCCGATTTGAGTCCCTTTGGGGTGAGTACTTTTTCCCACCAAAGCAGGCCCAATTTTCTAAAGTTGACAAAAGCAAGCCAAAATATTCATAGTTCAGTCAATCCTTGTTTAAAAATAAAGAGAGAACACATGAATATCCTAACTCACACTTGCATGGTGTTCATTTTAAGCCCAAAATGGAATGTGTTGACAAACATCAAAAAACATGGAGTTCATTTTAACCGTTTGTAGTATTTATCAAAACATGGGGTTCATTTTAACCATTTGTAGTGTGAGCTAACTAAAAGTTCATTTTAATCCAATGCTATGAAGAGATGCAAATTTATTTTAATCCAATGAGTTATCATGCAATATTGTGCTCTTTTTAGCCCAATGAGTATGCATGCATGTTCATTTTAACCCATGAATGTAAAATGAAAACTTGTAGTTGTTTGTTTGAGATTTGTGAAATAAAACAAACAAATATTAGACTCCTCGCCACAAGTTGCAAACAAAAAATCAGTAACCCAAAATCTTTAAATAACCATGCCCTAACCCAAATTGACCTAGTGTAAATGGAATTCCTACAATCAATAATAGTTTCTCTTACACCTAGGATCACACAAGTGCGCAAGGGGAGAGGATACTTCTATTATTGATCACTAATATTAAATGGTTAGCTAGTCAAAGTAAATCTGATTTGTGGAACTCATTTTTGCATAAAAAGTAAAAAAAAAGAAAATAGACCCTTAGTGAAATTTAGAGAGCTTTCCAGAAATGTAAAGAAATCCAAAAAATTCGCTGTTTTGCATCCAAAATTAATATTTTATGAAAAATCATAAAAAAAATATTAAAATTTCAAAAAAGGGCCAAAAAATCTGACTTTTTAATTGAAGGTTCCTGACATCATTCCAAACCTGAAAAAAAAATTGTGTGAACCAATCTACAACAGTTTATAAGATTTAAGTCAATCTTTGTAAAACCCTAATTTTTAAAAATCTATTTTGTGTCGAATTATTTTGTAGGAATATTAAAAACATAAAAATAGACCCTTATTGAAATTGAGAGGGCTTTCCAAAAATATAAATAAATCCGAAAAATTCACCACTTTTCTCTCAAAATTGATTTTTCATGAAAATAACAAATAAAATTATTAAAAATTAAAAACAGCTCCAAAAAATTTGATTTTCCGACTGGAAGCTCTTGATATCATTGCCAACTTGCAAAAAATATTTTGTTAGAAAATATCTAGCCATTTGAGAGATATGGTCAAATCTTTGAAAACTAGGGTTTTGTCCCCAAAATGATGCAAAACTTGCAACAAAAAAGATTCAACTCCAAAATTCTTCAAAATTTGTCAAAACATGTCAGGTTCACCAATGATTTTCCTAGGTTTAGCAATATCATATGCAGAACATAAAACCCAAAGTAAATAATGAAGTGCAAAGGAATACAATGAAACAATCTCACTAGAATGTCTTCATCCTCCATGACTAACCTCCATTATACCTTCTCAACTTGCTGAAATATGTTGTTGCCCTTAGATTTATGATGAGCAAACTAATGACAATGACAAGCCGCAAGCAAATGTTGAAGTATTTTAAATGACTATATGCAAGAATGCAAGATGAAGAAATTAAGAGACTAAGAAATATATGAGAGTGACTTCAAAGATTCAAGAGATATGAGAGAGATATCCCAAAATGAAGACAAAATTGACATTTTATAGAAAATGCAATTTTGTATGCATGGATGAGATTAAAGATTGATAAGTGCCCTAGAATATGTGGTGAAGATTCAATATAACAACCCACAATTAGGGTTAGGGCAACATTAGGTCAAATTCGAAATGAATGGACAAGATTGATTTTTAAAAAATTAAATCAATGGCTGACAATGCATGTGACAAGATATTCTGGGCACACAAACTGAAGTTGCTGGAGAATCAAATAATAATTTAAAATTATTTGATTCAAGAGGGGATGTTGACTTTTTGAATTAAATACTATTTTAATTCAAAAGGGGTGGGCTCATGTGATAGTAAATAATTTAAATTAAATTATTTACTAAAAGAGGGAATTTATAAAGTGAGACTTATTTTAAATAAATAATATTTATTTAAAATGAACACAATAAAAGAGGAGAAATTAAATAATAAAATTATTTAATTTAGGTGTTGGGACTTATTTTAAATAAACGAGATTTAGAAGAAATTAAATAAAAAGAGTTATTTAATTTAGGTGGGAATTAAATAATAAAGATATTATTCAATTATAGAAGAATGTGACAAAGGGAACCTTTTAAATTAAATATAACGATTTATTTCAAAATTCAAGAGAGTGGACCAATATTAAATAAATAAAATTTATTTAATTTAGGAGAGAAGAGGCTAATGAATAATTAGATAATTAAACATAATAATTTAATTATAGTGGAAGATAAGACTTTATTTAATTTTTGAAAGAAGAGGAACTAATTAGTGAGATAATTAAATAAATAAATAAAATTATTTATTTAATAATCAAGAAGATATAATGGACAAAGATAATTAAATAAATTAAGAAATTTATTTAATTATAGGAAGACATTAGACAATTAGTGACGCATTAAATAAATAATTAAAATTTATTTATTTAATAATCATGAAAAATAAACATATATGAATTAATTAAATAATTATGAATTATTCAATTAATAGTCAAGAGTGAGTCAAGGGCATAATTAAAATGTCTTAATTATGCTAGGAAGAAAAAGGTTGAAAATAGAGTTTGCAGGCCTAGGTCATTTTTATGTGTCTACACATTAAATGAACTTTTTGTATCAATAATCTGCAATAATAGGACATGAAAAGAATCTATAAAAAGAATCACAATGTAGACATCATACTAAAACTACAAATAGAGACACAAAATGGAGATAGGAATATTGCTTTTATTGAACAGAAGGAGTATGCTAAATTCTGAAACTAAGTACAAAAAGTTTACAAGATTTTAGAATTTGTATCAGAGAAAGAAACAATAATCTAAACTATAAAAAAAACCAAGTTTTTCTCCAAGATATATCACTAAAACTCTAATCCAAGCTCAAGAAAAAAGCTCAAGGAAAGGCACCTAAAATTGCTCCAAAATGTGGCATTAAAGTGGCAAAAACACACTTTTTGCATGTGCATGCCATGAGACTTCTAAAAATAGGCACAACCTTCTTTTAAAGCACATAAAACACTTCATCTTTTCACCATGCAACTCAGATCTGGCTAGAAGAAAAGTCAACCTATTTTTGCATGCAAACTGCTAAAAATAGCAATAAGAAATAAAACAATTTATAAATTATTGTTTTATTCTCTACTTTACATCATGTAGTTTTTACAATTGCTTTATTTTTCAATTAAAGATATAATATTTTGCAAAACATCAACCTTATTCCTCCATTTACAATACTTGATATTTCTCATAAAAAATCATAAAAATAATAAGCCCTCCACTATTACATTCAATTGATTTTCTCTAAAAGTCAATTTAAAAATAAAACCCAAGGTCTAAATTTTAATTGTAAAATAATACCCCTCCAAGACTTGATTGATTTCTTTTAAAATCAATTGAAAATATAAAATACTTGAGGCATATATTTGTATTTCTCAAATTCCTAAAGCCCATGAAATATTTAATCAAACTCAACCTAAGACCTAGGCATGTGCAAATGAATGAAGACTTACACAAAGTTGACCTAGGCATATGAGACCATGGTGATAAAACTAAGTTAACAATTAAAAAAAATGGAAACAAAAAAAGCCCCAAGTTCAAATTATGGCAGCATGAAACAAAACCAAGGAGAAACCCTAAACTCCTATCATTTCACATTTTTCCAACTTTGAGAATGAACTCTCCCTGGAAAGAAGTGAGTAAGGCCGCGACCTTCACATGTATCATTTTCTGATTTCTTAATGTATTTTTATTTGTATTTGTTTTATTCCATTCTGGCCGCCATTGATGAGTTCGACCTTGAGTTTGAAGCCCTCTATTAGAGCTTGGTGTGACACTCTACTCCTAAACTAGCATCACACTGGTAAGCTCAACTTTCTCCATTGTTTATCTACATTTTTCCATCAATAAAAATCTTTAAAAAACTTAAGCACAAGAGTTATGATTGATGTTTTGAATAAGCAAAATGTAGACCAAGCAGGCCGCACCATGAATACTCCATTCTAGGTGTTTTTTTCTTTGAAATTTGCACTTAACTCGAAAGTTTGAAAACCAGAAACCCTTGAAGAAGACTCCTACTCCTTTCTCTTCTGTAGATTCTTTCATAAATGGGCTCGACCCATTATAGCATTGTATATATTTTTTGCATTTTTGAGACAAACCCTTATGTGGGTATATTGAAAAGATGAGAAATCTGTATTTTAATCGAAATCCCCACATGGGTATTCTTTATTTTGGAAGAAACCCACTCACCTTTGTATTTTCTATTAAAAACCCAACATGGGTACTCAATATTTTGAAGGTTATTGATTTTCCACTGGAGCCCGACCCACCATGATATTTCATTTTCATTCTGATTTCTATCAAAAGTCTTATATGGGTAAATGGTATTTTGAAGAAATCTGCAATTTGAATCCAAATCTTCATATGGGTGTTCTTTATTTAATTCAAATACAAACTGCATCTTTGTCAAAAACCCAATGTGGGTATTCTGGAAATAGCAAGAAAATCTCTCTGTTAACCTTTGATTGCACCTAGAATTCTTGGTTGATGTTTATACCAGAACTCTGTCTGAATTCTCATCAATAACCAAGTTTATAAAACCCACACTATAATAAAACAAGTATTTTCCAATGATCATTTAAATTTTTTTTGCGATGTATTTCAATTCTATGGAATGTCTTAAAAAGACACAACCCCAAAAGTGGGTTTATTACTGTGAATGGCCTCTGCACTTCACTCTTTTGAGAGTACCATAATCATCCTTTAATGATGATGTGCTCTTGTGTTTTATAAGTCATTCATGCTTGACTATATTCACAATGTTATACTTTTTATTTCCTGATGATATCCACTTGCACATACCCGAAAAATGCTCTCCTCATTCTACACTCCCCTTGCATTCTTGGTGGGTTAATGTCTTCTATCTGACACTCTTCATGCATTTTTACATTCCATTATGAAAATATTGTTCTATGTACTTTCTCTCCTTTCAAATGAAAATATGAAGCTTTCACATGTTTTCCTTTATTGAACAGTGCTCTTGTTAATAAGGCATTATGTATGCCTACTCACTATCACCATCCCGAGTATGAACATTGCTATAATATCATGAAACAAGATGCATAAATGATACTCATGGCAAAAAAATGAAAACTGTATAGCAACATTTTAGATTTGCAATTATGAAACTGATATTCTTAGTTGAATTGATTAAGCACATTAAGTCTATTGTCCACCTATAGCTTTCAAAATAGTGCATTACTTGATATTCATGAATGTACAATAAGCTTAATGACTTGATGAATGAAACTCTGCATTACTCCTTCAAAATAGTTTAGATGAACATAAGAATGCATTCTTTCACTTAGCCCCATCTATAATTTTTAAGGGGCAACATGCCAAACTCTACCCTTGTGGGAGCCCATTTTTCTCCACATGCTTGGTCTTCATGAAATGATTAACTACATGACTTTTCCTATACCTACACAAGGAAACAAACAATGTTAGCAAAAAATATATATATATGATGATGATGTTTCCCTCTTTCAACTCATGTTTCTACAGTTTGTTTTTAGTTGATTCTATGCATCCCAAGGATTGAAATATATTTTTGTTACTAGGGTATGTAGAATAGCTCATATCCTGAGGTCTTAATTGACACCTTTCTCAATCTTTTGCAGATACAGTCAAGAGTGGAAGCAGGATGGAGCAAGCTACAAGGCATCAACCAAAGATCAACTCAGGCAATGATGGATATGTCCTATGTTATTTGTCACTCTCTTTCAATTGTATATTTCCTTTCTTGTAATGAATGGAACTAGCTAAAACCACGGATTGAGTTGATCTTTTAATCTCTGCTTCATCTCCATTCTAAAAGAAATTCATCGAAATGCAGTTTGTACAATCATTTTTATTCTTGCAATTGAATGAAAACATGTAATGTGAATAACATTATGAAATAAAAGAAAGTACATTGTTATGCTTAATCATTTATATACTTATTTTTCTCAAAAAACTTGCACAAGTGATACTTGATATTTGATAAATGCAGTGCAAATAACACTTTAGCACATGCAAAAATAACTGTACTTTCACTTTCAAATATAACAAAATTTAATCAGCTCCACCAATTGAGCTGTAGTGAAAAAATGGTAATAGTGATCATAGTCTACCTTCTTCTAGCCATGGTTCATGGTTTTTCTTTATACTCTATTCATCTCCATGAACGATTGTGTCCATTTCTCACCTTTTCCATCCAAAAACCTTTGTGGCTTTGGTCCTGCCTTCACTTTGCACTTTTTTAGACCAAGATATATTATAATTTATATTATTATCAGAGAGAGAAAAATTAGAAGTTTAATACTTTGTATCTTTCATATAATCAGAAAACATTTCCTCTTTAACTTGTAAATTTTCAACTTGGGGAAAAATATACACGTCTCCCGCTCAATTCTCCCGCTCCTTTTCCTCATTTGTGTTTTCCATGTATAAGGAGAATAATGATTCATCAATGTCATTTTCGCATTTTCGATGCAATGTTTCTAAATCTTGACATTCTCGTTTATTTTCCTGCAATATGTTAGGATTTTCTTTATAATAATTGCAGTTATCCAACTGTCTTGATGCATTGGCTAATTTTTTAATATTTCCAATTTTACTAGGGTTGCACGTATTTCTCGCTAATGGTTGTTTTCTTCTAGCAGTTAAAACTTCTTTTTTTAACATAATCACTTTACACATGGCCAAGCTTACCCTAGTTAAAAAAAAGTCACAATCAAGTTCACCATGATCAGTCATATCATGAATTCTACACTTGGTGACTCTACCAAAGGTAAATAAACTCAAAGGATGTAATCTCTAGTTAAATATTTTCCAAATTTTCTCAACTTCCATACTGAAATACCAGCTTGCATAAAATTTCACTTTACAAGATTTCTTCTTAAACTCAGGACTAATATAAAATTCAAAATAGGCCCTCCTTCTAGTGCCAATTCCTATTGAGGATGATTACACTAGTAGCAACAATTCAAAGAAAAATCTTCACAAAAAAACCGAAAAGAGCCTATCCTTCTTGAAAGATATAGAACAAGACAATCTAAAAGGGGAATATTTAACAAAAAAATATTGGCTCATTTCAATCCAAAGTCTCTAATAAATAGGTCATGATTGTACTAGGTTCACTCTAGGGTATGATGTGATTTTGTTGTTAATCTCAAAGGGACTATGGTTGTTTAGAATCATATATATTAGACATAAAATTTCCAATTTGGACCATAAGAAAAAATATCATGAAATCTAAAGATTTGAAATAATATTTCATGAAAATCAAAAATTTATTTTCTATCACTTAGGTAGATTTAGAATTGAGCATTCAACAATTTCATGGAAAACAAAATATTTTCAATAGATTTCCATTCATTCATCTATTTTTTGAAACATTTTCAAGAATTTAAACATCTATTCTAAAATAAAGCATAAAAATATTGAAAAAATAAAATTTCTTCTAGTTATTCTTCATGCATGCCCTAAGGAATTAACCAAATCAAAGCAAACCGCTTTATAATTCACCATATTTCTTCACAACTACATACAAAATGGTGCAAGATTTTAAAGAGAGGGGTTTTAATTTGGACACTGAGTAGGTTCTGCATGCACCATTAAATGGTGCATCACACAATCTTGTTCAACTAAACTAATAAAACTAGCTACAAAAGATTCATGAGACAGGTAGCTATCAAATTGTCTTTGATATTGATTAGTGTCTACATGCATACAAGTTTTTAGACCAGAATGATGTAGAAAACAGGAAAAAATAACAAAACTTAGAGAATTTTGTGCTCTTCTGACATCCACAAATTTTGAACTTAACTTTAAAAAGAGTATCCTCTAGCCTTTTTTAGAACATAAGGCGTAGATAGGATAAGACAAATACATCAGAGAGAATCCAAGGGACAAATCATATCAAGGCACGTGGAATGTAGTGGCTAATAGGAGAATTGCAATCGAAGTCGATGAAGGTCAACTCCAATTATGCATTGAAGCTCTTCGGGTTTTAATCTTTTATTATCACCAAGATAATAAATTGAATCTCAATAGTGTGTAGGAACCTTCCCATACATCCAAAATTCAATCACTTCATCATCATGTTCCTACACTTATATTTTGCCTCTGGCTTACTACTCTCAGGAATGAGCTTCATCGGAGGTTGGTACTTTTCATTACCAAATGAAAATTACCAAGATTTTGGTATTTTGGTGGATTCAAACCCCTCTTCATATAATTATTTGAATTATGTAGCCTGATTTGGTTATTTCTGTATTAGTGATTCAAGCTTTCTTGACCGTCCATACTCGAACTTTGCACCATAATCTGCATCTCCTATAATCACAAATTCCACACATTAAATCCCTTTTCTAAAATAATTTTTTTTATAAAAATCTCATGTAAATAAAGCCATTATTCAAATTTAATAATATAAATCTCTCATAAATAATATGCTTTCTAGCATATTATAAATTCTTTCATGATTATCTTCTACATATACCGGATCACCGAACTATCAGACTCATTAGATAATCGCGAAATTTCAAAATTCACTTTACATCTATATATGTATATTGGAAAGAGACACTGTACATGTCATATGGTGTTGTCATTGATGGCAACCCTATTCAATAATTCAATCCACACTTTAGTAGTTGCTTATACCAAAATCTAGATCGAAGAA
Organism: Sequoiadendron giganteum; assembly: GCA_007115665.2. NCBI lineage: Eukaryota > Viridiplantae > Streptophyta > Pinopsida > Cupressales > Cupressaceae > Sequoiadendron > Sequoiadendron giganteum. The sequence continues at coordinate 43,634,053 of CM021104.1, read as the reverse complement.
ATGTATTATTTGTCAAAGCTAGAATAGGGTATCTGATAGAGTTGTGTTCAATTCATATGAAATTTACTCTTATCATTTTGAGATGTGGATCTCAGGAAGGTATTTCGATGTATGAACTATGTTATCCTTGAATCATAGAGCCCCATACTGGTTCATGTGCAAGTTAGAAGATATGGTTGATTGATTTTCTATTTAACAGTGCAAGAAGGCCGACTAAATAATATAGCGTGTTTTGGATCTTCGAGGGGTAATTGTTTGAAGTTTTTTATGCTCAAACATGTTGTTTTGGGTCCTCACTATGTTGTGTCTAACTTTGGTTGGTGTGCATTAAAAATTATCTATAGATTGAGCCGACCATTTGTAAATATTTTATGTTTTATTAAAGCCGACATGTGGTTGATTAAATATTTAGTTGTTGATATATAAGTGATCATTTATATCATTTGGATGTGTGTAAAAAGTTTGTTGATGTGTGTTGCAAAATTCAGAAGGATTGTAGAGTGATTATGCACAGTTTCACTTGTGCATAAAAGGATTTGTGATGTGAATTAAAGTAGACAAAGCAAAAGAGAAAAATCAGACAGAAGGTCAAGAATGTGATTGATGTGCTTAACTAGAACTGTAATCAGGCATTAGTAGATGTTATTCTTTCAATTCAAATCTTTTGGATGTAATCCAAATGTTTTGTAAGATAGTGAGTCTTCATTTTGTATTTAAGCAGTGAGCTCTAGGTAGTGTGCCTAAAACCATGTGCATTCCCATTTGTAAACACTTATATTTGAGTATACTCTTATTGGGGATTGGCCTTCCACCATGGTTTTTCCGCTAACAGGGTTTCCATGTAAAAATCCTTGTGTTATGGTGTTCTCGTTGATTGCTTTGTGCTCTTGCATCTTTCTTTTTGTTTAATGTTTTAAGTGGTTTAAAGATCAAATTAATAAAGTTATTTTTTGTAGAACACTGATTCAGCCCCCCCCTCTCTCAGTGTTCCTTGATTCCAACAATTGGTATTAGATCCTAGTTCCTCTGAAGAATTTTAAAAGCTTGGGGAAGATTCGAGAAAGTGAATCAATGGATTCTTGCAACCTTCATCAATAACTTATGGTGGCAGTAGATGATCTTGATCAATCTAAATCTAAAGTTCGGGAATTGCAAGAAAGACTCTCGAATGTTGAGAAATTCATTTAGTCATTAAAAGATCAAATCAATAAGTCTATGGAAAAGAGAAGGGAACTCTATGATTAGATCAAGCAGAAATACATTAAAAGAATGGAAGATGAACACCTGAGTCAAGCCTTGAAGGAAAAGATAGAAGAATGTGAAAAGCTCACTAGAGAAAATTTTGTCGTGAAGCATGAGATGGAATCTATTGTGATGAGGATGACCAAGGAGATTGAAGATAGAAAGAAGAATGAAGAGAATCTTGCATAGTCCGTGAAAGAAAGATCTGATGAATGCAACAAATTCAATCAGATGGAGCTTGAATTGCATCAATCCATAAACAATGAAGAAGATCTTGAAAGACATATTGTAATCCTCAGGGATGAACTTGCTACTGCAAATGAGTACTAGGAGAATTTCAATATTAGCTCAGCTAAGCTTGATGAACTGATTAAAACTCAGAGGACTGGAAGTGACAAGAGAGGTCTTCGATATGAGGAAGGAGAAAGCTCTAGATCTAGACAAAAGATATTTAGGCAAGGAAATCTAATGAACAACGCTAGAAGGTATCTAGTAAGACAACTTAATGCTCAAAGGTTCAATATTTATTGTTTTGTTTGCAATAAATTTTGTCATATGGCTACTCAATTTAGAAGTAGAATCAATCCAAATGGTCCATCATTTTCCAGTCAATGTTTCAATTATAGTAAGTATGGTCATAAGTCAGTTGAATGCATAAATATGTCAGAAAAAAATTCAATAGAGATGTCAGATCTTATGCGTGCAATAGATTTGGCTATATTTCTAACTAGTGCAGATCAAGAGAAAATCAATGAAACAACTGGTCTAGACAAAGAAATGTGATATGCCACAACTAAAACAAATCCGGTCACATTGATATATTTTGCAGAAGGAGAAAGGGTCCAGTAAATCAAAGAAAAAACATGCAGAAGGATGAAAAGGGAAAAGGAAAAGTTACTACATATGAGATCAAGAAGCAAATGAAGAATACATGGGTGAAGAAGAGTCCTTTTATTGCAGGAAATGAGCCAACACCAGAATCTAGTACTAGAAATTCATCTAGGAATTATTTTAAGGCCTCTAGCCTAGGGGGAGTTCTTAAGAAAATATTTTAACCTGATTGTTGGTAGTTGATACCGGAATGTGGAAAAGAGTATTGATTGCATTAGTAATGTGTAGAATTTTTGGGATCTCTTGTGGAGGATATTTGTGCAAAATTGAAGGTCTGAAGAAGAATTTTCTTTCACAATCTATGAAAATAGGGTATTTGGATGACCTAGGGCAAGAGCATTTATTGTGAATAAAAAGTTAGGTGCATGAATGATAAAAATTCATTTCTATCTCTCATTTTTCATATTGAATTCTACGAAGAAGAAGTTTAAAGAGATCTGCAAGAAAACGTTGGCGAAGATTCAAATCTAAAGGCGATTTGGTGATCAAACCCTAATCCGACCAAAGGAATTTATCTATGAACTCATAAACTTGAAAATTTTGGAAATGGCTACTCCATTGGTTGTTGATATTAAGGATAGGCCCTGTCTGAAATTCAAATATCACCCATTCAAATCCATCAAGATAGGCCCTGATTGAAGGGAATGATTGTAAATGATAAATCTTTGTTAGATACATGTGTAAAAAATATTCAAGGCGCTTTGTTTGAATGTGGCAACATTTATAATTCATGCTTATCATTGTCTAAGTTCACTGAGGACACTGAAAATAAAATGAAGGAATATGAGAAATAGTTAGCAGATATTTCTCAAGCATTTGATCTTGTAACAGTTTCTGTGACCAAGCATGAAGGTTAAGTCGTATCCCTTCTTGACAAAATCAAAAATTTTAAGCATGAAGAAGGAAAAATTGTTGAAAGAGTATGCAATCTTAGAGGAATAATTGATCCTTGGATTGAGACAATGCTTATTGCATTGAAGGAAGCACAAGATGTTATGGTTGTTAGTGAGACGACAAACCTTGAGTCAGCATAGATGCAATCTTACTTATTTTGTGGTCACATGACTATTTTGGAGAGTCTCAAAAAGAGTTGGGACACAAGTTTGAGCTTGTTGAAGAGTAATTTTGTAGACTTATTCAAGTTTATGTAAGTTGTAGAAGCATGTTTATACATATGCAATTTGTTCATAGCAATTTTGTTTTATTTTTGGTATGCAGATTCCTGTCTTTACCATTGATGTTAAAGGGGGAGAGTGGGATAGTTAAAAATTTCATATTCATCTTAGGGGGATTTGTGTTCTAAAGTTTTAAAGGTTGGAAGTGTATTCATGTTGGTACTGATCTGACACTTAGTCATTTTTCACTAAGTGTTGCCATCAATGCCAAAGGGGGAGATTGTTGGCAACAAACACTGGACATATCATCGGTGTTTCCATTTATGGAAAACCAAGTCAGTGATTCAATCCACACTTCATTAGTTGCTTATACCGAAAGCCAGATCGAAGAAATGTATTATCTGTCAAAGCTAGAATAGGGTATTCGATAGAGTTGTGTATATCAATTCATATTCAATTTATTCTTATTATTTTGAGTTGTGGATCTCAGGGAAGGTATTTCAATATATGAACTATGTTATCCTTGAATCATAGAGCCTCATATTGATTTGTGTGCAAGTTAGAAGATCCGATTGATTAATTTTTTGTTTACCAGTGCAAGAAGGCTGACTAAGTGAATATAGCATGTTGTGGATCTTTGAGGGTTAATTTTTTGAAGTGTTTTGTGCTCAAACATGTTGTTCTGGTTCCTCACTATGTTATGGCCAACTTTGGTTGTGCACATTTAAAATTATCTATAGATTGAGTCGACCGTTTGTAAATATTTTATGTTTTATTTAAGCATACATGTGGTTGATTAAAAATTTAGTTGTAGATATATATAAGCAATAGTCTATATCATTTGGATGTGTGTACAAAGTTTTTTGTTGTGTGTTATGAAATTCATAAGGATTGTTGAATGATTATGCATAGTTTCACTTGTGCATATAAGAATTTGTGATGTGAGTTAGAGCAGACAGAGCAGAAGAGAAGAATCAGATAAAAGGTCAAGAATGTGACTGATGTGCTTAACCAGAACTATAATCAGGCATTATTAGATTATATTATTTCATCTCAAATCTTTTGGATGTAATCCAAATGTTTTTTAAGATAGTAAGTCTTCATTTTGTATCTAAGCAGTGAGCTCTAGACAGTGTGCCTAAATGCATGTGCATTCCCATTTGTAAACACATATTTGAGTATAATCTTATTGTGGATTGGCCTTCCACCATGGTTTTTCCCCTAATAAGGTTTCCACATAAAAATCCTTGTGTTATGGTGTTGCGGTTGATTTCTTTGTGTTCTTGCATCTTTCTTTTGGTTCAATGTTGTAAGTGGTTTAAAGATTAGATTAATAAAATTAAATTTTTCAGAACACTTATTCGCCCTCCTCTCAGTGTTCCTTGATTCCAAAAATATATATATACCAAGTACCTGATACTTGGTATTTAGCTTTACCCATGAACTTTCCCCAGACTTTAGTTTCACTAGACTTCCATCTTACCGAACTAGAACACTTTGCTCATATTTTTATTACCTTTTTCACCCTTTCAATCATTCCTGGTTCCTAGTATCTGATATGCGAAACACTGACATTATGAAGTACTCTTTAATTAAATATCTCTCTTTACTATTTTTACTTCTAGTGATGTTTCAACTGGCTAGCTCTTGTCATAAGAGTTCTTAAAAAAATTTATACTTGGGTACCCCAAGTCTTACAGTCTTGGGGCATGTTGTGAGACCACACAATAGTTTCCTTTTGAATATTTTCTCTATCATCATCATCCATGCTCATTAGAATATAAACTATATGTTTTGTCTGGAGCTATTTATCTTGCCTCCAAACTATCTTTTCCGTTTCTACTTGAGAGACAAAGGAACCAACTTTGTTGATGGCCTACTGTCTCATCTCTTCATCTACTTTCATTGTATTTTATCTTCTTTGTCTCAAATTCTAAGCTGGTATTTTCGAAGCCTTTTCACTGATGTCACTAAAAGACATTTTTTACTTTAGCATATACACAATTATAGCCTTTTCAATGGTATTTTTATCTTTTAGAGGGACTTCTAAATGGAGCACTATAGTTTCATTCAATAGGCCATGGTCAATAATTCCATTTAATATTTCTTCAAAATCAAGGGGCTCATGTGGAACCATAGGATATTTCTTTTCTTTCTCCTTCTCTATCTTCCCTTTATTTTTTCAGTTTGGAGGTACCTTCATCTTCAACATCTTCCTCTTGTAATTCTTCCTCATCCATATTCTTCCTCTTTTCCTTTTTCTTAGGCCTAACATGCCCAAATTTTGTGATATTCTTTTGTGGTGGAGTTTGTGATGCAACTCTTCTTCTTGCACCAATTGTTTGTGTAGATTCAGAGGGTTGTGGTGTAGATGTAGTAATACTAGCATACCTATATTTAGAAAAATCTATGTAAAATATGCCAAGAGATATCCTTCTCGAGGTGCCTATTTTAAATTAAATTTGCATCATATAAATACAATAGGGAAGGATAAAAAAAAAATCATCTTAACTTTAAATTACAAGAACAAATTTTATCCTTGTGAGCACATAAACCACATAAGTTCATTCCAACTTGGAACTAGTGGATAATTAGCTATAATGAAAAAATGGTATCTTTTAACAACCATAGGTGTTTGAAGGAATACACATACGAGTTTGGAAAGTTTCCAACACCTTGAAAGGATGATTAAAACCCCAAAACTTGCAAGGATTGTTGGATCTGCTCTAATGATAGATGCAACATAGAATAGCACAAAACTAAATTGATGATCAGGCTTTAGAAACTTCCAAGAAAATACAAAAGTGGGCACATGAACAGTGAATATAATATCTCAAATAGATTCCATCTCCTAGAATGCAATAATCTCATGTGTTCCTACAAAATGAATTGGTTGAGTAGGCTTAAGGAACTTCCAACTAATACCTCGATGGGAGTAGAGCCAAATTCTACAATGCAAAATTCAAGCATAGAGAGGGGCATGAACTGTTGACAAAATGCCTTAGAGATTTAGTCTCATGGAGTGCAATCATGAGAAGCTATAATTTCCAATGTATTCAAAAAGAGATTTGACACCTATATGAGTAAGGAGGATGAGTCAATGCCCTAAAAAGTTAACCGTCTACATGCAAAAGGCAGTCACATTTAGAGACATGGAAGATTCAATTGAACAATGTAGAAGATCATATTCCAGATTCAAGAATCTTGTTCTAGACTTGTAATGCCCACTCAAAATCACCCTTTTAGAAGTGCATCTCCGCTCTATTCAAATTTGTGAATAGAAACAACTTTCTACCTAAAAGTTCTGCCACCCTCACTATGTCATTCGAGTTCTCTGATCTGATCTAATACTGTGACAGACCAAAACTAACACACAAATATTTTTTATATATTAATATTTAAATTATAATATTATATATAAGTATACAAGTTATAATTTAATAATAAATATATTATATAATATTTGGAAAAAATTAACTATAATAATTCAAAATTTAATAATAGTATGATATAATATTATATAATATAATAATTAATTATTATTAATTAAACTAATAATATTATAATATTTAATAAATTATTATTAAATTAGTAAATATTATAAGGTTATTATTTAATGTTAATGTAATATTATATTAATATTGTTTGGATTATGATTAAGTTAAGGATTAGGGTTAATGGAAGTGAAGGGTTATGATAAGGGTTATGATTAGCATTAGTTTTAGAATTAGATTTAGGGTTTTTGATATAGATATAATTAAGCTTAGGGTTTGGATTACGTTCAAGGATATATAAATAAGATTCAAGTTAGTATACATATATTAAATTTGGGTTTTGCAATGAATGTTAGTTTTATAATTTGGGTTAGGGTTAGGTTTTAAATTCCAATCCTAATTCTAAAGCTAACCATAATTCTAACTCTATTCATAATCCTATTTCTAATGGAAACCTTAATTCTAATTGTTATCCTAAATAAACCCTAACCTAAATTTAATCTTTAGCTATGATTCAATCCTAATCTTAACCTTGTTGAATATAAACCCTAATTATAACCCTAGTTATTAAATCCTAATTGAGTGTTAACCCTTACTATAATTATAGCTATAACACTAATCCTAGTTGAACTATAACTAGAACCCTAACCCTAACCCCAAAATTTATCTTAGAACCTTAACCCTAATTGAACATCAATTAAACTCTAACAACAATTGAATCTTAACCCTAATTAAAGCCTAACCCTAACCCTAACTATAACCCTAATTGTAATTTGAATCCTAACCATAATTCTCACTTTACTCATAATTCTAATTTTAACACTAACCCTAAATCTAATAGCTACCTTAATTCTAGCTATATTATAAACTGAACCCTTACCCTAACCTAACATTAACCCTAACACTTACCATAAGTTTTCCTAACCCTAATTGAACCCTAACCCTAACTAACTCCTAACCATAGTCCCAACCTTATCCCTAACCCTAACCCTAACATTTACCCCAAGATTTATTCTATAACCCTACCCTAATTGAACCTTAACCCTAATTGAATCCTAATCTGAACTGATCCTTAGCCCTAATACTATGATCCCTAATTTGACCCTAACACTAATTGTAACCTTTATCTAACCACAATCACCCTAACCCTAACTCCAAGCTTCATCTTAGAATTCTAATTGAATTGTAACCCTTATTAAATCCTAATCCTAATCATAACCTAATTCTAAATAATAATAATGTTATATAAATTATTTTTTATTATTACCAAAAAGTTAAGTGTAAATGCAATTCTTAATAACATTGGTTTTTTAAAGATTTAGATGAGCTAGTTTTAAATATTTTAATTTAAAAACTTATTTTCATATGTAATAATAAATTTATTAAATTTTATTTATATTTAATTTTATAATTTTAAATTGATTTTAGATGTACACTTACTATGAATTTTTTTTATATTAAATTGCATATTTAGTTGCTATAGTTCTGTATAATTAAAGTTTTAGTAAAACCTTAAATTTATAATATTTTTTAAGATATATATTAATTATGAATAAAATAGAAAGTTAATGATTTTTTCTTGTTTTGTATATTTTTGAAAATATTGAATACTTTTCATATTCTATATTTTAATTTAGAAACATATTTTATGTGTAATAGTAAATTTATTATTTTTATTTTTTGATCTTTTAGAGGGACTTCTGAATGGAGCTCTATAGTTTCATTCAATAGGCCATGGTAAATAATTCCATTTAATATTTCTTCAAAATCAAGGGGCTCATGTGGAACCAGAGGATATTTCTTTGCTTTCTCCTTCTCTATCTTCCCTTTATTTTTTCAGTTTGGAGGTACCTTCATCTTCAACATCTTCCTCCTGTAATTCTTCCTCATCCATATTCTTCCTCTTTTCCTTTTTCTTAGGCCTAACATGCCCAAATTTTGTGATCTTCTTTTGTGGTGGAGTTTGTGATGCAACTCTTCTTCTTCTTGCACCAATTGCTTGTGTAGATTTAGAGGGTTGTGGTGTAGATGTAGTAATATAAGATGATCTACCAAACCTTCTTAGTTCTTTTTTGGCTTCTGGAGGAATAAATTTTCCCTTAGAGCTCTCTGTAGGGGAATTAGATGTAGAATTTGGAGAAAGATACCGTTTCTTGTGAACTTCATCTCAATATTTTGACAGATGCTCTTTTGCATTCTTCTTATACATTTTATCCATTATTTCCTCATATGTGCCAAATCTTTTAGCACTTGTTGCTTTTGGCTTTTACAACAAGATATCCACATATCCTTGGACATATTCAAGTGAAACTCATAATTTAATGTAGGAACCCAAGAGGTTTTGGGCTTTAGTACTTCCATGTAAAAATGATCCCTGTCCACCATAAATGTTACTTCATTCTTATATCTCTAGATCAAATCAGATGAGATCCTCTATCTACTCTACATTTCTATTTGAAAATTATTAAAGAAGCCCTAGTAGAAGGTAGTGTATTCTTTCCTATTGTAAAAATATCTTATGAAATTTTTGATATGAGTAGCTACCAAAAATCACATCCCATATTTTCCTTTAAATATAGGCAATTCATTCAAGAAAAATAATGAATGAACTGAACCTAAAATTGGATATGGTTTTTTTTATTCTCTTCAAATTTACCATTAGCTACTCCCTCAACACATAAAGATCAAATTTGGATCCTTCCTTCATCATCTGATATGTAGTGTGGATTATGGTGGTGATGGAACACACTTCTCTATTTGTGAAATAAAATTTGTATGTGATCCCAATTGTGGTATAGCGGACTCTAGGATCAAAGATATCTTTCATTGTTAGGGTAATTTTGTTGAATTTTTCTCTAGTAAGCTCAGTAACCCTTTCATTTTTGATTGAATTCATCACTAGGAATAGTCTGGTGTGACAAAGACTAGTAACTTCCCTAATTACTTCTTTTTTATCATGTAGGGTTTATCCAACCAAACAAATTCCTCATGAATGATAATTAAGATAATCCTTGCCCATTCTTTGTAGTTGAAAAAGTCTAGAAAATATTTCCATATGTCTAACCCTTTCACTACCACATTTGCATATTTAGTCTTGTATACCCCATTATCATCCATGAGTTCATGTTCAAACACTTTAAATGATGATGTATGATATATTTCATTGAGAAGGGCATAGATATAGATTCTTATATCTTTAGAATACACCACATCCACTGGAACCTTCGAAAATGTGCCATCCTTATTGACCTCCGTCACCTTGAAAGGAAATTTCTTGTACTTTTTCCTAGGTTTCTCTACAAGATATACCAACTATGGGGTCACCATTGATGTTGTTGAAATATTCAAATACCATCACTAGGGTTTGGCAAAAAATCATATAGATAGCTTGAAAACTCTATTCACTCTTCTTTGTTGAACAGTCTGGATAACTGAGAGGGGGGTGAATCAATTATCCCAAAACACATTTTCTTTCTTTACTTAATCCAGAGAAATCTTAAATCAATCAGATATGAACTAAAATAGATATGAACATGCAAGCACTTAACAACACCATGCACAATGAACACTAGAATTTACATGGAAACCCTAGATGGGAAAAACCATAGAGAATGCTAATTCTCAATTATAAAGAACTGGTTAAGGTGACACTAATCACAGTGACTTTTACAAGGGCTTGACACCAAAATGCTCACTATAGGTAAGGCTCACTATTGGTGGGATCACTACCTAATTAATGAAGTTGCATCTACATAGAAAAAATAGAAAAATCTGATTAATGAAGTTGCATCTACATATGCATGAAGTCAGTTTCAATTAAGAGCACAATATCTATTTGCAGAAAATATGGTAAAGAATCTTCTGCACACCTTCCTTGCAAAACATCTCCAATACAGATTGCTTCTTCTTGACACTCGCCTTCAATTCCTTCTATGTTTCTTGTCGCACAATCCTTCACACCCTTATCACTATTTGCACACACCATGCTTCTTGTTTGGTACCAAAAATATGTTCTACATATATATATATACATATACATATATATATATATATGTATGTATGTATACTCGAAGAACAAAATGAGTTGGCCTAGAAAAACATGTCATCTTAAAGAATAACCTTGAGATATTCAGTAAGGCTTGGCACACTAGCACCAAACCCAAAGGATAGGTCACACATAAATATCTTCTTACCATGTTACCATGGGACCCATAAATAGGTCATACATAAGATAAGTTCATCACCTAGCATAATTACCAAAATATAGTGTACTTTGAATTACATGAGATATATTTTGAAGCTGAGAGGAACACCACAACCAAGACCAAATCTTGATCATCATCATTTGATAGGAATTCCACAACCAAGACCAAATCTTGATCATAATCATTTGATGTGAATGCCACAACCAAGACCAAATCTTGGTTATCATCAATTTCAATACCATCCGGAGAAATGCAATTAGACATACCAAAACTTGTAACATGCTACATGAATATCTGAATAGTAAGGATAACCAGAATAAGCTTTAGGCACAATAGCCAATATCAAAAAGATTAGTCTTCATTATTTTTCATTAATTTTGTTCCACATATATTCCAAATAGAAGTACTTCCATATCTGGATTGGGGATAACATCCACACTACACAACATTATAGCATATGATAGGATAGATCATTTTTGTATATCATTCAGAGCACATCCTTCTGAATCCTAGTTTTTGAAATCAATGACAACAATGCCAAGTCAACAACTTCTCAACAATCTCCACCTTTGGCATTGATGGCAAAACAACAAAGACTCAAAAACACAAAAACTACAAAAACTTCAAGCCGCAAAAACTCCAAGCACTCCCTCTTTGTCAAGAAATTCAATTCCTCTTATTGTTTTTTTTTTCTCTTCATTTTCTCCCCCTTTTTTCCATCAAAGGAAAAGGGCCAAAATAATAATATTCAAGAAATCAAGTAAAAATTACACTTTTGACACAAAATATTTTCTTGTACCTTTCTTTCACAATTGGAAGAATCCTCTTACAAGCTTTCACTACAAAAACCATTCTGGGACACACACTGTCTTGTAGAACCAACATCATGAATGAATATGACCAGTTCGGAGATAGGAACTATTGTTCACAATCCTCTACATCAGAAAGTATCTCAGAGAGATGATCCAACCAGACCTCAACAATTTCTTTGACCAACTAGAAATTTTTAACCAAGTCTTCCCTCTATCTCCGAGTAGACAATAACTCAGCTTGCAACTCACCAAATCTTATCCTCTATTTTTCATCTTTATCTTTAAATAATTCAAAACACTTCCCAATATCATTCAATTCAAATTCAATTTCTTCAATTCTCCTTCTAAAATTATCAACAACAATAGGCCACTAGAGATAATATTTGTAGATGTCAGACATCTCCTTAATGAATTCTCTTATCTCACCAATGTGTTTGGATAACTTTCATTTGGTTGTGACACACCTTCTTTCAATCATAGCCTGGAATTTCTCCTTTAGATCCTTCCTGCAACAACCTTTCTTCAAAAAATTCTACTAGATCTTCCAGTAATGAGTCAAAAACAACATAAATAGTAATACCCTTTTTTAGCAAATAATCAACCAATGCATCTTCAATTCTAGGCCTATTGTTCCGAGAGAAGGCATTCCACATTTCACCAATATTTTTTATATCACCCTCATCCAATACGAAACAAACTTCATATGTATCAGACAAAGACTCTTCTTCCTTCTCCTTTTCTTTTGCAATAGTGATGACACCCTTTGTGTTAATTTTCCTCCTTTTAGGATCTAGAGGAGAACCAAAAATGACAACCTCTAACTCCCTCTTATTCGAGGAGGAACCCTCCTCAAACTGGTTGATAGGCATAACACTATACACTATCACACCAGAACAAGGATCCATCTGGAAGGATGAGAAATAAAATTTGCATGCATTTGATTTATCTTTCAAATATTCCAAATATTTGTAAACTTTCTTTCCAACAAGGATGTTGAACTTCCACTTAACATTTTTACTGTAGGATCGATAATGGTATTTATTAGTAGAGCTCAGGGGTCTTTTTCAATACTAGTAAGTTTCTCCATGTCTTTGTATTTCATTATTTTCTTCCCAGGGAGGTCACCAACTCTACACAGTCCAGTAATAGCTTCAATGGCTTCCTTCGTGATTAGATAGGGTTTTTCCAAAATGATGTTTCCATCCTTGAATTCATCCAACTCTACTCCTTTCAACTTCAAAAAAATTCCGCCACTAGATTCACTATCAACCATTGTCATGCTTAGCTTCTTCAATCTTCTATCGCTCAACAAAAGCCTCTTCTTCTTTGCAAACTATGAGAAATGATTTGAAAAACTCTATCTTTTATCCTTAATTTCTCATGATGATTTCACTGCCAAAGAATGCATCGATGATGCCAATAATTGTACTTCACTTTTGAATCAATTGAATTAAGCTTCATCATGCAACATCAACCAGATCCAGCTTAGTCATGTCGAAAACACCTCAAACTTACTTTGGAAAGGGGCAACTGATAGGATATGTGTTGTGCAGTTTTGTACACACACCCCACTGAAAGTAGGGACCCTCTTTTGCCTAGCCTTTTTCTCTTTTCTGTGGCCTTGCCCTTTTTTGAGTTTGTCTTTAAAAATCTTGAGTTTTTTGGTTTTTGGTGCTTTGGTCCTTTGGTCTTGGATTTGGGTTACTTTACAATGTTCCTAAATGCTTATCTTGCTTGTAAAGTGCCCCCATTATGCTAACACTTTGAAGATTCTAAGTCTTTTGGACAATTTCGGGTTTTTCCCTATTTTCAAGATTTTTCCCCTCAGGTGGATTTCCCCAGGAGCCTAAAAATCTCGATGGGGCTGGTTCTACATTGTCTTTAGAGATTTTGGTGCTCTATGGAATTTTGTCTTCCTCGGATTCCTCTGAAATTTCCTTTTGCTCTTCATTTTCCCGGGTTGCATCTCGAGGCTGGCTCTGCGCTGTATTCAGAGATTTTGGTGCTCTGTGGAATTCCATCTTCCCCCGATTCCTTCAAAATTTCCTTCACCTCTTCATTTTTTTGGGTTACGTCTTGGGTTGTTTACCTCAATACTATGGGGGCTTCATGCTTGGCTTGCAGTGGTGCGGTTTTAGTCACTTCGGGGGTGTTGGGATCCCAGATTTTTGGTCAACGATGTGGGAATTGTGTTGACTTCATAGGAATCCATTGCCTTGGGAAAATCCCAATAATCCATCCCTGCTTCATTTTCTCATGATATGCTAAGTTTTGTTGGTTTTGGTGATTTTCGTCCCTATTGGATTTTTACGAAAGTTTGCTATTTATTGAAGATTGAGAAGATTCATGGTCTGATTGTTAATGGTTTTGCATTGCATGCTAGATTTGGATGATTTAATGATATGTGCAAAAATTTCTGGAGTTTTAACTAATGAGTGATTGGCCTTTTGGTGATTTTTGTGCTTCTCTCACTAAAATCCATGTGGCCCAAAATTCCTTCCTGACTTGAATTCCGCGAAGGGGTGGAAATCTTGAACCTTGGCAGGGGGTTTCTTTAATGAAGTTTTATTGGATTCTGATGGCTATTCTGGATTCCTTTGATGATTAGCATGTTGTTTATGATTGATTAACACATATTTTCATACCATTATGAATATTAATGGTGGCCACTTTGAATGCAGGTTGGATCGGGCAGATTGTTCTTCTCGAGGCCGAGAGGAAGAAGTGGGTGTACTTTGCAGGATTTGTGGGATTGTAGCCAGGTACATTTTGTGGTTGTGAGCAAGTGAAACTCGCTCATACACAACTAGTTCAACACACTCGAGGGCCATTCATCTGAGTTGGGTGTGACGTGGGGGAATTTAAATTGGTTTGACTTGATCAAAGTTGTTTGGGAGGCCCAGCTTTGCTGTTGGTTGGTGGCTCGTATTTCCACTCATATGATGCATGCGTTACCCTTCTGCTGCTTCGGGCCGGTGGGACATTAATAGCAAAGGGACCTACGTGGTTTCTTCAATTTGAATTGAGATTTGTAGAGATCCCTGGCTGATCTTAAGGGGTGCCTCATGCATTCATTACAGGATGGTGATTTATTGCGGGCTGTTTGTGCCGATATGGTTGGTGGCCGACCTTCTCTGTAACCCTAGCTCGGGCCAGCACGAGACAAGGTTTCTATAAGTATGGCATTTCGCCTAATTTGTTGGTTGGTTAAAAAAAACCAAGTTATTGTTAGAAAATAGAGGTTAGACAAGTTTGTAAAGGGTTAGACAGTCGATTAGAAGAATTAGGAGTTAGTTTCATTTTCAAGAAAATATTGTAACACAGAATATCAAAATTGTTGCTATTACTAGTGATTTAATACAAGTGAAGAAATTGTGTTATTATTGGTGTCTTCTTCAGATTGATTTGTCTTGCATGGTTCTTATTCTATCTTCCAAATTGCTTGGGAATATTTGAATGTATTTTAGATTTAGAGTAAATAATTTAATGGTGCTTGTGATTTAATGTTTGGAGTGCTGTAGAAATCTTTGATTCATACTTTGGTCAGCTTCTTGATTGTTGGACTATTGTGCAAGGTCAATCTGTACCTGTTATTTATGTGCTTAGTTCAATTGTGGGCACTTGTCCATGCCAACTACAAAACTAAGGTTGGCTTTGATGAATGTGCATAATCTGAAAATATTTAATTCCTTAGAAGATTGCGCTATTTCTGTGAGATTGCAAGTATAGTCTGGGTTAAACATAAAGTAGTTTTAAAGGGATTGGTCTGTTCCAAGTATTTATTCATCAGTATTATTGATATTAGGAGTAATATCAATCTTATGATCTCTGAAACCCTTGCCTTTTACTATTTCTTTGAAATGTGTTTAAAGTAGGAACTCAAGTATCACTTTGTTGCAAAATCTGATAAGTTTAGAGTATACAACATTTTCTTTGTAAGGTCCCTTTGTGATTGCCACCATTTTCACATTTATCACTGAGTGGTTACACTCCACTGTCATGACTTGACACACGAGAGACCTTAGGGTTATCTCTTTGTTCATAGAGATCAACCTTTCAAGAGAGATAGGATATTTTATATTCTGTCTGAGTTGTTGTTGTGTGGAAAACACCATCAACAAGATTGGAGCTAGAGGGAGGGCCTGAATAAGAAATATGGAGCATTTTCTAAATGCCCTTTCTCCTGAGAGACTCAGAACGAGAACCAGATCTACCCCAGGAGAAGAAGAAGAGTTTAAAGAACTGCCACCTCCAACTAGGTCAAGAAGGACTAGAAGAAGGGAGGAGTCATTGTCCAATCCATCGTTTCCACCATCCTCACCCTCATCCACCTCATCTTCATCTAATTCTAGGGCTAGTTCCATTCAACAATGCCAACTAGTCATCACTTAGCCTTTACCACCTCCACCTCCACCGATGGCTTTGTTTGAAAAAAACCCATCCCCTCTATCCTTCAAACACTACAATGTTATGCCGAAGAACCCTGATTATTTTTTCTCTAAGTTTCACACGAGTGATCCTAATAGAATAGTAGAGGAGCATATTAGGATTTTTCATACCTATCTAATGGATAGAGGGATTAATCATGAATATTTTTCATATAGACTTTTCCCTTACTCTCTGGGAGAGGAGGCCTTTTACTGGTACAACCACTTGCCTACTACATCCATCCATAACTAGGCTAAACTTGAGGTTGCATTTCTATGGAAGTTTAAAATTCCCATCAGTGCCATTGAGCTTTACATGCAGTTTACCAGAGTTAAGAGAGAAGTCAATGAGCCTATAGGATCATTCAATAATAGGTTCCACTATGCATACACTAGATTGTAAACACCTTACATTGTGGATGATGCCACCACCTTAGAAGTCTATTTTGAGGCCCTAGATAGTCTTACATCCACCTTCCTTAAGTGGATAACTAATCCTCCAACTACCCTTCTCACTGCATACATAGAGGCTGTTAAGGTCAATACTAATCTGAGACAACACTTCTAAGGACCCCTGCCATCTATAGGACCAGCTGCTCACCCTGGGCAAGTCTGAGCTCTTAACCAAGCATTGACTAATCACACTCCCATTATGAATCCCATTCCATATTTTCCTTTGGTTCCACACCCAAGTCATCCAATAAGTCAGGCTCACCCAATGCCTAGTTATCTGCAATAGGGTGCCAATCAACCCCTTTATCCACAGCCACAATTTGGTTTCCCTACATATTTACAGAACTCAAAAGTTTTGAATCAGTCGGTAGGGTAAAAGCACAATAGTGTGTCACACTTTTGGCCTAGCAAATAATTTCGGTCGAACAGATTTCGGTCGAATGTGGTTCGGGCGAATAGGTTTCGGCTGAAACAAAGTGTCGGTGATGTTGCGCGTATGTGGCACCCCCCTTTCACCTAAAGTGTTTCAGCCGAAACATATTCGGTCGAAAGTCTTTCAACTAGAACATATTCGATCAAAAGACTTTCGGCCGGAACAAGGAAAATAAAAACCAAAAAAAAAGAGGCCCGCATTCATTTGGACATTCGGTCGAATGTTGTTTGATTGAAATAGGGCCGGTCGAATGCACCTGCTAGAGGGAGGAACTACAAAGTTTGGACAACGACCCACTTCAGCTTCCAGGTTCTCCTCTGTAACTAGTTTACCAAACGGGTTCAAATTAGGGTTATTTGGAAAACGTTTTGAATTTGGGGATTTCCAAAGCATAATGAAGGGTTTCAATTTTACCAAGTTCTGTTGTTGTAGTGAATTTGTAATTTGGGGTTATAAGTTTTTTTCATTAAAGGAATGAGTAATAGGTTGTTTTCGATTAGGGTTTGAAGAAAAATGGTGAAATAAAATCGGCTGAAACAGTTGAATAGTTGACGTGCCTTCTATATGCTTCCACATTTTGCATACATGTCTATCAAGGAACTTGCAACTACAACATTTGACAAAAATCCACTATCTATTGATGGAGGAAAATATCTTGTTTTAATGCTTACAAAAATCCCATAATCATTATAGTCCATGCAGCCACATCTCGTCTGGTCATTTCTTTAAAAATCCTTAGAGCCTCATCAAGGATACCATTTTGTGTATATCCTACCAGTAACCTTATTCATGATCCACCAATTGTGGATAAGATTCAAATGGCATTTTCTCCTTGTACGTAATTAATTCATGCCTTAAAATTTCATTCTCAGAAACATATATTTTGGTGTGGGACCATTGAATTAGTTGAAACTTTGCATCTGCCTCAGACGAGGTGACTGATCTATCCTTTGTTGTTGTTAATTTATGTTTCTTGGACATGTAATTCAAAATGCTTTCTACACATGACATGTAACTTCAACAATTTGAGTATCTACTGCACAAAGGGTACCCATATTTTACTCCAATAAGATACTTATTAAAATGGATACCTCTAAATGCATTTTAGAAGTTTAGAGTATCTAAAATATTTCATATAGAGCATTACTTTCATATATAATCTATCTAATATAGTTACGAATTTTATTGAATGTATCCAAGGAAAGCACCACTTATAGCAACAAATTTATCTAACAATTATACTAGCAAAGCCTCTATTTACTCTTCATCAAAGATAATTGTTTGGAATAAGTACAAGTACCTTCTAAGAAATAATTAGAACTAAAGGAACTAATAAGAACAAAGAGGGCCAGGAAAGAATACGTGGCCTTTGTAGGCCTAAATATAGGTTGTTTAATGAAATAATATTTTCCTTAACTATAATTCCAGTATCAAATGAAAGACAATCTATGAATGCTCTGTAAATATTACCAAATTATGTTTCTGACACCATAAAACTTAAAAGAAATACATACATTTCAGCTATCTCACTTCACTATTTGGAGAGAAGAAAGTGATTTGTATTTTTTCATAGGCAAAGGTTCCAATAGTACTTGTTTCTAAGATTGTACTTCTTGTGTTTCACTTCCTATCTAAATTAGGGATTACATAGCTAGTATGTATACTTCTTGAGACTCACTGATCTAAGAAGTCAAAACAAATTGAACTTCTCGATTCTGACTTTCTTTTTGGGTCTTTCCTAGTTTAGAAACACTCATTTTGGTTGGTTTCTCTGAATTTTAGAAAATCTAAGTTGAAGTATGAGACAAAACCACTATTGAAAGTAAGAAGAGAGACCCTTATTTGCAAGCTGAAGACCCCCTTAACAGATGTCGTTATTGTTGGTACAATCACATCTAAATTATGGTTGGTAGATTTCATTCAAAGATTATGGGATATTTTTTTAAGTGAGGAACGTTGTTGATTCATTGACCATAATATTGTTAACCTATAAAACTAGCTAGAATTCAATCTGTGAAAGCTTTTAGAGGAAAGACAGATCAAAATGATTGATATATAAAAATTAGGCACTTATCTTGGATAGTGTGTTGTGTTCAAATTTAGCATGTCTTTTTGGCGAGTTTTTGCCTATGGTCACACCATTAACAAAACAGGTCTACATTACACTATCTAAATATAGGTCTTCTCTTTCCTCATGTTACCATTATATGATTGGACTTAAGATTATCACTCTTAAGGAGGCCATGGCCTTTGCTCATTGCTGCACACCCCTCAATTCAAAACCCAACTTTCAGATTTGTTCACTCAAGATCCAAACCAATCAATTGAGGAAGAGCTATCATGTACAAAGAACAACTATCAGAAGGCCAACCCTTAAACAAATGATTTAATTTTAAACAAAGTCAAGTACCTTGTCTTATCTTATGTTATATACTTATCCTTTACATACATTCCCTTACACCTAGTCCTTCATTTTTAGGATCACATGTGTCATATTTGTGTATTTACTATATCCATCTGTGCATATACTTTCATGTACCTATGGTCCATACACTTTTTGGTCTCGGGTCAAGTTTGTGGTTGTAGGGTTGACCCTAGACCCCAAACTCGACCCTTTCAAATTCAAAATTAGTTTATTTTTGTTAAAATATTCTCTCGAAAGATTGACAAACACAAATTTATGTGATTTATTGTCATGTCTTTGTATTTAAAGACATTCTATGCATTCATTTTAATCATTGATTAATCTTTTCACCCTTTGAACTATTTTCATATCATTTGCATTACAACACTTTCATAGTTGCACTAAAAGGAATTTGGATTCATGAGAGCATTCTAAGAGAATATGCACGTAAGGGATTGAAAATTATTTATAAACCCCAAATTTCAAATTCACCGTCCATGCGCGTACATGTGTATGTATACATATATGTGCATGTACATGTGTGTGCATATTTAATTGTATGTGTGTATGTATATATCTACACATTACATGTATATATGTATACATATATATATGTGTGTATGTACATGTGTATGTGTGTATGCATGTACATGTATGCATATATATATATATATATACATGTACATACATGTGCATGTGTGTATGTATGTATGTGTATGTGTGTATGTATATATACGTACATGTATATGTGTATATGTGCATGTACACATGTGTGTATATGTGTATATGTGTGTGTGTGTATGTATACATATATGTGTATAATTTGCATATATATGTGTATGTGTGTATGTATGTATATACATGTGTACATACATATGTATGTATATGTACTTGTACATACATATATGTATGTACGTGCATATGTACATACATACACACATACACATGTATATATGCAAATTATACGTGCATATATGTATACATACACACATACACATGCACATGTATGTATGTATATATACACACATACACATGTACATACAAACATGTTTATGTAAACACATGTATATATATATGCATTTACTTGATTGCTATTGTGAGATTCTTGAATATAATTAATGGTCAATTTTATGTTTTTTTATCTCTAGAATGAATTGATGGTAGAAATTTATAATTTTCTTTCCATGTCTAGATCTTTTATGTGTTATTCATGTACATATTTTATTTTAATGATATGCAGATCTCTAGATTTACATAGATACATATATCATGGCCGATGAGGGATCTCACCATTCCCCTCATTCTAGTGAGGAGGCTCAAAATAGATCAAATTTATATCGGGGTAGTATTGTTAGATTAAACAATGCTCTAAAATGTTTAGAGAAAACAATTCACAACTCCCCCAATTTGGCTAATCAAGATAGATTAGTCACTATTAGAGATGAGATTCATCGAATGATTGGGATGATTCATTCATTCAACCCTTATGATGAGATCAGCATTGAGCAATTTTATTTATCTCTTGCTAGGAGTGTTACTGGCACAATGAATTATAGAGAAGTTGCCAAATCAATTTCAGCTGAAAATGTGTTAACCATGTTCCCTCATTATAGAGGACAAAATAGAATTAGAGGATATGTGGTTATGAGGTGTGTAGATCCTCTTGCTGCACCATTCATATACCCTAGATGGTTCGCAGTGTATCATAGATGGCCTCACAATGATGAGCTACCAGGATATTTTGTGAAATAGTTATATGCAAAATTTCATTTACAGATAGATGTGGACTACACATCTCATCCTGAGCATGCTAGCCAAGGTAAAGGCCATTTTTATGACAAACCACAATTTAGATGTCCAGATTTGCCACCACCTATGGATAAGAGGGCATTAGTTGGCCCAAACCTTTTGGTTTTACCAAAACATGTGGAATTGGCAGCAGCAGGGGAGTCAGCAGCATGCTCTACTCGATCCCAAATTATTGATAACATTTCCTCTATTATGACATAGATTGATCAGATTTCATCTGATCAAGTTGGTAGATACTTATTATGCCCACGAATCGAATCAACCTTTCTCCCATAGAGGCTACATCAGCATCTTATGATCCATTTATTTGTGCCGATCTACCTACTCCTTCAGATATTGAGCATATGAACCACATGACTTTGTGTAATGTGTGTAGAGCCTTAGTTTCAGATTTACTAGTAGCATATCGGGTCATTAGCGAGGACCATGGGATCTCTCTCAACCATGTACAAGAATTTATTAGAGAGCAATATTCTGGTACACATTCGAGCCACGGGGTGGAAACTCCAGGGGATATTCCAGAGCGGCCTATTGATCCTTTAGCTTGTCCAGGTCATCAGGATGTTACAGATCACATTGCTTAGGTTACTATGGCAGCTGATGTTGTCCATGGTGCATATACTCAGCTTCTTTTTGGCACTGATACTGTACATGCTACAAATCCCCCTGCGATGTCCTTGCATTCTAATGAGCTTAGTGACATTGGTAGAGCCCTTAATCAGGCATGTCAGGTACTTGAATAATTTACAATATATATATACATTTAATTGTGTTCTAAAAAAATACGTACGATACATGTTTAACATGTTTAACTATTGATTGAAATTGACACGTACAAGTGAAATTTTTTAAGCAGTATGGTGATTTGTCAGAGTTTGGAAATTTGGCACATGATGGCGATCCCATACAACACACAATGATGGTACATTTATATAAAAAAATTTAAACATATATATATATATATATATATAAGTTGTACATGTACACACTTAAATTAAATTAAATTTTAAAAGTTCATACATGTGTGCACGTACTTGAACACATGCAGGGCTCAGGACACACATCCAGAGAGCTTGGATCGGGACATGGATCCACACATGATCATGGTCCCATGCAGCACATACCTGAGGTACATTTAAATAATTTTAAATATAATTTTAAAAATTTAATTGTACTCGATTTGTAAGTTTGAACACGTTGAAAGTTTGTACACATGTATATATATGTAAGTTTAGATAATTTCATGTGCACGTACTTGAACACATGCAGGTTTTGGGATGAGGCTCGGGACACGCATCCAGAGAGCTTGGATTGGGACATGGATCCACACATGATCGTGGTCCCATGCAGCACATACCTGAGGTACATTTAAATAATTTTAAATATAATTTTTAAAATTTAATTGTACTTGATTTGTAAGTTTGAACACGTTGAAAGTTTGTATGTACATGTATATATATGTAAGTTTAGATAATTTCATGTGCACGTACTTGAACACATGCAGGTTTTGGGACAAGGCTCAGGACACGCATCTAGAGAGCTTGGATCGAGACATGGATCCACACATCTTGGATCAGGAGAGGGATTAGTCCATGGATCGAGGGAGAGATCAAGGGAGAGATTGAGGGAGAGATTGAACCATAGATCTGATGATTCTATTCACAGTAGATTTCCCTCTCTTTGAGATCAGATTATTATGTTGTCCAGACACTTCTTATGATTTATGTACATTACATGTTTATACATTTTATGGTATATATTTGTACACTTGTTATGATTTATAGATCACATTCACACATGTTTGTACATGTTTTATGGTTTGTTCGTAGATTTGTTATTGTGCATTATTATGGTTTTCAAACACTTGTTAAATGTATATATTTACATCGTGCAAATTCTTACATCCATGGTTTTATTTATTTAGCAAGTTTGTACAGGTTTAAATTTAAATTTAAATTATGGTTTGTTCACACAAGTGTTACACACATCTATATTGACAAGTTAACTACTTTTAACTTTCAACTAAGTTAAATCATGTATAATTATGATGTACACAATTTGTATTCAATTATCATGCATGAATATATATACAGTTGTATGGTACAATCTCTAGCTAATAATATTGAAAATATTTAGATCAAAATGATCTTATAGATATAATATAAATTTACCATAAATTACAAACTTTAGGCACTTTGCTAAAAATGGAATCTAGGTCACTATTTACTTTTTATTGATTTTGAATGTTCTCTAGCTTACATCATAATAGTTTGGAATGAGCAACTATTTTATAGAGATAAATAAATCATAAAAAATAAATTGTAAGTTATACATGTATGTATATAGATCACTAATATACTTCATCTAAAATAGCAATGTAACCTTTACACAAATAATACTAGATCTTCTACAAACCATGTTGTTAGGATAAAATAATTCCTACACATGTTGCACTCCAAATCCTTCCTACACAAGCATTGAACTTGTAATTTAAGAGAGGAGTAAAAAATAGGTAAATAAATTAAATGAATAAGATTAACTATCAAATGGATTAAAATACCATTTTGTGCCAACAATAAGATCTCTTGGATGATATTAAAATCTTCTATTAAAACAAATTTGGATTATTCTTTTTAAATAAAAATTTAAAGGGTGTAAATAAAGTATTAAAAAATTAAAAACTTAAAGTATTGTGATTCTAGATAAAATATTAAAAACTTGTCCTAGGGTTATGATTCTTATTTAGATTGTGTGCCTAATTTAATGAAACATGTTATTTGGGCCAATTAACAAGAGTAACTTTAAATATCCTTTACACTTCAATCTCTACAAAGCTTAGGATGAATTGATCTCCTTAAAGGATTTAAAGGATAATCATACATAAATTTTATAATTTACTTTATCGAAATAATTCTAAACCTTAAGACAGATTGAATTCATTCTTTACTTTGTCACTGACTCTTTCCTATGTGAACTTTTGTGATCTCATTTGTTAACTTGTAGGTTTATATTTTCCTTTAAATTGGGGTTATTGCATTTTTCATATATATATATATATTTTAGGATTTTTTATGTTGTTAGGATAGGATCCTTTATGAGGGTGGATGAGATCTTCCATTAGTGTAATTAACACCTATTTTTGGTGGTTAGAGTTATTTTTATTAGTTCTATTTTTCTCCTCTCTTATGCATATATACTCATGACCTTTTCTCTATAGATGCCTACATAATTTCCTATTAGAATGGTGATTATTCATATTAGGATTAGAATGAGTTCATGATTATACATGAGTTCACATGTGATTAGGATTAGAATGGTGATTATTAGATAGAACATGCAATCTTTAATGAATGATTAGGATGAAGGGGGATACTTAGGATGAAAATAATAATTTTCTAGGACATGACATGCATACTAGGATATGAAAATGGATGATCTTGAAAATTTGAAGGTGAACAAGTAAGGTCATATTAACTTTCAAAAATTTATGACCAAGCCTTTGAAAAAACCCATTCTAAATCATGTCACATGTTCCAATCAATTTATAAATTATATATATAGATCTAGCTCGATCTATAAAAAGTTTGAGTATGTACACATGTGGGTATCCAAAAAACAACTTAAAGCTCCTGGTACATAAAATTTGGATCCTCTATCTTTAATTATCTCTAAAAAAATTTCATGATCTTCAATAGGCAACCTCCACTTTTGTTTGGCACGTCCTTTTTTAGGTAAATTTTCTAAATTTATTTTTGTTGCTACAACTAGGTGACTGTAATGTAGAACCTTTTGTCCTGGCATATAATCAACAAAATAAATACCATTTTTATCTATCTTTATTTGTTGATAATATGTGCCTTAAATAAGGACTAATCCAATGGGATACTCTTTTCCATCACCATCTATCATTGATTCCACCAATTTGCTTTTTGGTTGTGTACATCTTAGTAGATAGTAATCTACACCTTCCGCATTGTCAGGATCTATAACAACAACAACAAAAATATCTTCTGTACACACCATATATATTTAATCAATTTTAACTAAATTAAACACATGCCCTTAAAACTTACTTAAACATGGAATATATTTAAATCAAATTTAACTAAATTAAGAACAATTTCCATACCTGTAACAACTAAATCAGATACATGTTCATAATCAGCTGAATAGAGAGGATCGTAGACATCGACATTGTCATCTTCAACAAAAGGAGGCATTGATATTAATTGTTTCATTTCCCATTGTGAAACATACCCATCTCTAATATTCTCACATTGAACAATATTTGCATTGTTCTCAATGAAATCATCACAAAAACATGATTTTTCTCTCACATTAATTACATGAGGCTTACTACTTCCCGTTGTCATAATTTGATGTAGACTTCTAATACCATGAATTGCTAGACAATTATAAGGATTTGATCAATCAATATCTGTAAATTCAAATTTGAAAATTCAATTAAAAATCATGTACACTTGAACTTTGAAATTCTTGATTTTTTAACAAATTTTGACTAGGTGTACCTGTAACTTCCCAAAAATAACGTGTGTTGTATGTTGAGTTGTGAGCAGAAAAATGACTTTTACACCATTCAACAATTTCATTTGCATTCCGTATGGCATTACCAGCAAGTACACATGTGTTGGCACAATTTGCCACCTATTACTTTCAAGGAACTTATAATAATTTTAAATTTAATTTAAATATATATATCTATAATCTTTTCAAAAATATATCTACATGTTCCATATATATATATGGTGAAAGTTACCAGCAAGTTCATGTTGAAAAAGTGCACGCTTCACACATGCTCCTGCTCCATTGTGCTCTCCTTTTCCATGTCCACTCTCATAAAAATTCCACAAAAATTTGGTGTTGCGTCTAGCATGTTGATGGCTTAACCAAACAAAAGCTTTTGAAGACTTAAATTGTCCTACACAAAGTTACAAATAATTGTACACTAAAACCAAATTAGCTCAATTCAAAAAAGTAATTATATATATATATATATATATATATATATATATATATATATAACTTGCAATTAGACTTGATTTAAGTCTCAAAATTAAAAGTAAATATAAATAAATATATATTTTTTAAAAGGACATGTAAACTTACCAGCACATCCATCAGACCATATCCAGTGTTGTTCTTGATTTATGCCACATTGTCTCAATTCTTCAAAAAGCATTTTGAAACAATGAGCTTCATAGCTTCTATCATGATTTGTATCATCACTGATATAAAAGTGAACCTCTTTGATGATAATTTGACCATCTTTGCTACTTTGTATTCCATCGACCTCTAATTCGGCATGCCTATAGGAAACTTGCACAAAGATTGCAACTTGCTCTGAATGATAATATTGACTTTGAATCTCAATTTGAGGACTAAATGTATAGTTCTCACAGAAATCTATAATAGAGAGAATACAATCTGGTGGAAAACAATTCTTTGAATCACGAAATTGTTTATCTTGCCATCTTGCATCATGACAATGTTGGATATGTGGATATATGATATTGCAAAATTTAATCATGAATTCATTGTAAGGCAATCCACTCTCTTTGAGAACAATTTTTTTGGCCTCAACTCCTGAATTTGTTAAGTATGTCTCATATTCATATCTCTTCCAAACAACTTGCATTTCATTATTGTCAACATGTGAAAGATTCTTCAAATCTCCACAATCATTACATACATTTTTTATACACTGAACATTGAATTCTTCTGAATCTTCTGATTTTTCGCATACAAGAGACTTCACAAATTGTGTTGTACTTCCAGGGATGGCTAAATTTTGATCAATTGTTGTCATAGCTTTTCTATATGAGGGTTATTATGTCTGTATTATGAACCTTTTTGGGAGATTAATAGTCATGAAGGGTTAATGAATTTGTCAAAATTTTACAGTTCCAACAAAGTTCTTCATACTCAATTTGGACATCTCTCAACATTTTCTTCATCCATAATACTTGGGTACAACTATTTGCAACAGCAATGTACTCTACCTCAATAGTAGATAATGAAACTGAGTTTTTCTTTTTGCTCAACCAAGATACCAACTTCTTACCTAAGAAGAATGAAGCACCACTACTACTCTTCCTATCATCTACATCTCCTGCCCAATCAACATCAATAAAATCACTTAGAGTAAGATCATCATTCTTAGGATACCAAAGACCAAGATCAACTATCCCTTTTAGATATCTTAATATTATTTTCACCACAATCACATGGGACACTTTAGGATCATCTTGAAATATAGCAACCATGCACACATTATTCATTATGTTTGGCAAGGTCTGAGTCAAGTAGAGTAGTCCACCAATCATTGACTTGTATCTTGTTCGATTTTCTTTGGGAGTATCATCTTTCTATGTAAATTTTCATCCGGTCACCATAGGTGTACCAATTGGTTTTGCATCTTCCATGCCAAACTTCTTAAGTAATTCTTTCACATATGTAGATTGAGATACAAAGATTACATCATCTAACTGAGTAATTTGCAATCCTAAAAATAATTTTATCTCTCCTGTCATTGACATTTCAAATTCACTTTTCATTTCATCAGAAACCTTCATACACAAATCATCATCACCTTCAAAGATAATATCATCAACAAAGACTTCAATGATCAATTCTTTGCTTTGATCCAATTTGAAATACAAATTGTTGTTAGTAGTGCCTTTATTGAATCCAATTTTCAACAAGTATTTTTCCAATCTAGCATACCAAGCTCTAGGGGATTTCTTTAGTCCATAAAGAGATTTCTTCAATCGACATACCATGTCCTTTTCATCAGTGAACTGAAATCCATCTAGTTGTTCAACATAAAATTCTTCTTCTAGTTCACCATTAAGAAATGTTGACTTCACATCCATTTGATAAAATTTGTAGTTCTTGAAGGTAGCATAAGAAAGAACTAGTCTAACAAATTCATTTCTAGCATCATGAGTAAAGTTTTCTTCAAAATCAATACCTTCCATCTGTGAGTAACCTTTGCAAACCAATCTTACTTTGTTTCTAACAACATCACCTTGTTCATTAAAATTATTTTGGAACACCCACTTAGTTCCAATCACATTTTTGTTCTGAGGTCTAGGAACAAGATCCCATGTATTATTCTTTTGTAATTGAAACCATTCTTCTTTCATGGCTTCCATCCAATGTTCATCCTTGCATGCTTCATTGATATTGCTAGGCTCAACTTTAAAAATTAGACAATATTCTTCTAGAATTCTTCTTCTAGTTTGCACACCTTTGGTTTTGTCTCCTATGATCTGACTATCAGAATGATTTATTCTCACATACTTAGGAGTTTTGAAGTTTTCTCTTACATCTTCTTCTTGTGATCTTTCTTCTGCACTTTTTCTTGCTTCTTCTTCTTGATTTTCTTGATTCACCGAAACAATCTAAAGTTGATTATGTGTCTAAGCATCATTTTCAGCATCATCATGTTGATCATCCGAATCATAATCACTAACTCTGGATGATTTACCAATATCTTCATCAACCTTAACATTTTCACTTTCAACCACTTTCTTCAACCTTTTATTAAGCACCAGTGAGATTTGATTTTAATAGAGTATCCTAGGAAGATTTCTTCATCACTTCTAGCATCAAACTTACCTCTATCATCATCTCTCTTTATGTAGCATTTTCTTCCAAACATTTTGAAGTATTTGACAGTAGGGTTATAACCAAACCATAGCTCAAAAGGTGTCTTACCAGAATTACTATTGACATTCACCCTATTAATAGTATACACAACAATACTTACAACTTCTCTCCAGTAGAAATGAGGAACATTTGCTTCTAGAATCATGGTTCTAGCAATGTCTATAATAGTTCTATTCTTTCTATCAACAACTCCATTTTGTTAAGGGGTCTAGGGAGCAGATAGATGTCTTTGAATTCCATGCTCTTCACAAAAATAATTGAATTCCCATGAAGTAAATTCACCACCTCTGTCTAACCTTAGACATTTGATCTTTTGACCTGTCTCATTCTTTGCCATAGCTTTAAAACTTTAGAAATTTTCTAATGCTTCATGTTTTTCTCTCAAGAAAGTGACCCATATCATTCTAGAATAATCATCAATGAGAAACATAAAGTACCTTTCACCTTGTAGGCTTATGATTCTGGAAGGACCACATAGATCAATATGTATCAAATCCAGGTACCCATTAGAGCTATATTGTTTGCTTCGAAAGGAATTTCTTGTTTGCTTTCCCATCTGACATTCCTTGCACTTAGTGTTAGTAGGCTTCACTAACTTAGGTAAATCTTTGAATTCTTGAGTAGAACTTATCTTGACAATGTTATCAAAGTTCACATGACATAACCTCCTATGCCATAACTAGCTTACATCAATTTGAGCAATCAAAAAACTTCGACTGGCAGTACCTAAATGAAAGATATTACCTTTTGTCTTTGTCCCTAAAGAAATTATATTTCCTAAACTTCATGTTATTCTGCACTTACCATTTTTGAGCTACAGATTGTAGCCTTTGTCTACCATTTTTCCAACACTCAACAAGTTATTTTTTAGGCCTTCTACATAAAGAAAATCATCAATATTGTGCTTACCACCAAAATAAATAGTGTCTCTGCCATAAATCACACCAAAAGTGTTGTCACTGAACCTCACTACACCACCATCATAGTTTTCCAAGCTTACAAATTTTCTTTTGTCACCAGTCATATGATGTGAGTATCCACTATCAATTACCCACTCATCTTTCGCTTCAACTTTGGCTGCAAGAGATTTCTCAACATTTACATTACTAGAAAATTTAGTGGACACCTGACCATTTTATTTGATAGAAAAAAATACCCATTCATCTTCATTTCTAGTTTCTTTATCAGATTCTTCATTAGTTACACCTTCTTTATCATAATATCACTTTCTTTGAAATCTAATATTCTCACGATTATATTTTGAAACTCTTTTAGAGCATCTAGAAGCAAAATGACCTCTCTTACTACAAGAAAATAATTTAATAGGTAAATTTCCTTTGTACTTACCATGACCTTTTGATTCTCTTTTCACAATCAATGCTTCCAGTTCTTCCAATTCCCTTTCTTCATCTTCAATCCACTCCATGTCATATTCATATCTGAATGTTCTCTAGGAACTCTCTCCTCAATCATATCTTTTTTTTCCAGATACTGTGGCCTTGAAAGCAGATTCAATCTTAGGACCAGACTCACCAAATTAACTTAATTCAAATGTAGCAAGTTTTCCAATCAACATTTCTTTTGTAATATTTGTCATTGTTTTGATTTCATCAATAGCATGAGATTTTGTCTTGTAGGAAGGGGGCACAGATCTAAGTATCTTAGCCACAATTTCATCATCATTCATAGTTCCACCGGAACATCTAATGTCCATCACCAATTCATTTATCTTATGCGAGAAGGACAAGATGTTCTCATCTTCACACATCTTCAAGCTCTCCCATTTTCCTTTTAGAATTTGTAGCTTAGCACTTTTCACTAGTGCATGTCCTTCATACAATGTTTCCAGCTTTTTTCAAATCTAGTATGCAGTCTTCAATCCCATCACATTTGTTATTTCTGAATCTATCAAAGCACTCACTAGTGTTTCTACTAACCTTGTATTAATTTATGCTTGCTTGATCTGATCTTTAAAGGAGGGACCATTCTAAAGAATATTATATGAAATTTGTGTCATTTGCTAGAAAGGTTCACTAATGCACCTCAAATGAAATTCCATCCTGAACTTCCATAGAGAGTAGTTTGTACCATCGAATCTAGGACTATCCTTCTTAAATGATGCCATATTTGATCACCTCAAGCTTTTAAGATTCTTTCAAAGGAACTAGCTCTGATACCAATTGTTGGAAAAACAAGGATAAACAACTTAGAGGGGGGGGTGTGAATCAGTTGTTACCAAAATCAAACTTATACAACATTAACCAATCCTTAAATCACAGATCTGATAATTAACAGTGCAAGAATAATAAAAACACATCAGAGACACATGAACACCAAAATTTTATACATGGAAACCTTGTTAGGGGAAAAACCAAGGTGGATGTTAGTCCACGAGATTATACCTTGTTAGAAGTATAATGAAGAATAAAAAGAGAATGCACTTGCATTCAGGCACACTTCCTAGAGCACACTACTCAAAGGTAAGGCTCACTACCTTACATACAGTAATCAAATTAAATCCATCTGATTAATTTTAACTGAGAAAATAGCTTCTGCAAAAGCCTGATTACAGTTCCAGTTAGGCACACAAAAAAATTTCAAACTCTTCCACACTCTACTCTAAATGATCTGACCTTTATTCACACTTCTACATCACTTTTATACTTGAGCACTTGTTATAAATAAGGAAAAAAATCTTGTATATATATCCGCTACACAAATTTGCATCCACTACTCAATTGGCCATAAATAAAGAATAAATTACAACTATCAGCCTTGATACATGAATAAATTTCAATGCATACCAAAACAAGTTGGTCACAACATAGTGAGGACCCAAAAAAACATCTCCACACATGCCAAACAATAAAATATTAATCCTTATGGATCTGCAACACGCTAACACCACAATGTTGGCGAAGAACATGAACACTCGAGCACATATCAGAAAAATATTTGATCACAAACACTCCAATCACTGTAGACATAAAAGAAGGATAGAGTATGATCTAGACTCATCCATGAATGTCATAGGTACATTATCAACACATGAGATTACCATAATTTCATCTGCAGAAACTGAATAACTTTAGGCACATAGATCTTCATAACTTCCACAAAACTTTATGCACACCTCTGAAACTTTCGAACAACATACTAGAAAGGTTCAACAACAAACCCTTTGAATACCACCTTCATATAATCAACACATAGATCTTTCCAACATTCTGACCTTCTCAGCTCCACTGACTGCCTGTACTATATTTTTTATAATTTTCTTAATCTCCTTGACATATACAACCTTAAGAAAATTAAAATTCTAATAGTGTTGACATAAATGAGAACAATATATCAGAAACACAACCACAACATCCAACACTATTTACCTCAAAAAATATCTTTATTTTTACACAATATTGTACTTCATATATATGTATACAATATCCAAAAATCAAACTCCACTAAATTGGATGGGAGAATGTTCTTGTAAATTGACTTGAGTTGGATCAAGTTATTGTCCCATTATTTCTTTGTTGTGGTCAAGATCTAGAAATGACATGTAAATTGCACATATGTGTTGTCTACTTCCTCCAAAGAGGATGGTGCATGGTATTTCTAAATTACAACATTATCCTCTTCCAAAAGTCCAATGAGTGAAACCAACCTTAGGCTCACTAATTCTCTTAATTTATTTACCTAATCCTTAAACTATTCCCTTTAAATATTGCAATTGTTGTATCTAAGAGTGTAGAATTTCCACTTGTGTCCTTATGGCACCATCACTATCTTTCATCGGATCATAAGTTGTAACCACATTTTTTATCTGCATTTCAATTTAATTGATTTCACCGTTTATGCTCTTTGTTGTAGTAGGAAACTTTAGAGAGAAAACATATAGTACTTTTGTTGGAAACACAAGGGTAGACAACTGAGAGGTGGGGCTGAATCAATTGTCTTAGAATTTCAAACTTATTTAACTTATTAACCCTTAATCTCAAATCTGATTAATAACCATAAAATCATGAATCAACAACACATCAAAAACATACATAAAACCAAGATTTTTGTGTGCAAACCCTATTAGGGGAAAAACCACGGTGGAGGTTAATCCACAATTTATACCTTGTTAAAATTATAAGAAATAAATCAGGAATGCACATGCATTCGGGCACACGACCTAGAGCTCACTGCTCAAAGGAAGACTCATTGTCTTACATAAAAAATTCAAATTAAATCCATCTGAAGAAATTGAACTTAGAAAGTATCATCTGCTAATGCCTGAGTACAGTTTCAGTTAAGCACATGAACACTTCTTCACTCTTCTTCACACTTTTCTCTTCTTTTGAATGATATGAACCTTATTCACACATAGTACTCACACACTTCGCATGACACATACATCTCAAATGAAGAAATAGTCACTTATATATACGCAACAAGAAATTACATTGCTTCATGTCAACTTCACCAAAATAATAGAATGAATGCAAACTATCAGCCCAAAACAATAAGGATTATCGATACAGATCAACCAAGGTCAGCCACAACATATTAGAGACCCAAAAAAATTTCCTCGAGCACAAAAAACCTTCAAAGATTCTTCCTTGGAGATCCACAACACGCTTCAACCACCTTGCCGGCCATGAACATGAAAAACATGAACACACAAGAGAAAATCTCAAATCGCGAGCACAAAAATTAATGCAGATGTGAAGTCCAGATAGAACATGATCTAGAAACATCCATGAACATCACAATAGCATACAAAATAGCTCAGATTACCAGAATCACATTATCTTCTTCCATGAACACTAGTTACAGTAGAAAAATAGTTGTTAAAACACAAACTTATAACTTTCTCAAATCTTCATGCGCACCTCTAAAACTTACAAAGAATAAACTAGATAGGCTTTGAAAAAACCCTTTGATCCAAAAATTCTCATGAACACCATACCAAACTTTCCAACACACTGATCTTCACTGCTTCACAGATAGTTTGCAACATATTTTATTACAATTTTCTCAATATCCTCGACATATAGAGTCTTAAAGAAATTAATACTAATAGTGTTGACATCAATGACAACCACATATCAAGAATAAAACCACAACATCCAACAATCTCCCCCTTTGGCATTGATGGTAACACATGATGTGAAAAAAACCATCAATGCAACTAACTCTTCTCCAATAATCTCCCCTTTTTCACATTACTCTTCTCCCCCTTAGTTCTTCCAAAAAAAATCACATTTTTCTTCTCCCCCTTTTAATCAATGGAAAAGACACACAAGCTCTCAACCACATGTTTGAATCATCAAACTACTCCCCCTGAGTAGCAACCACCACAACATCAATCTAAATCAAGATATGACTATGAAGTGCATGGATTAATGCAATGTCTTGCAGCTTAGTTCTGATTAGGAGGGGTAATAACCCATAACTTCCCTCTAAGATACTCAAAATTATCCTTAGGCAAAGGCTTAGTAAATATTTTTGCAATCTGTTGCTTAGTAGGCACATACTCGAGTCTAACTTCCTTATCACTCACCTTATATCTCAAAAAGTGGTACTTGATAGATATATGCTTGGTCTTTGAATGAAGCACCAGATTCTTAGAAATTTTTATAACACTTGAATTATCATAGAATATGGAAATAGGCTCATCATACACAACTCTGATATCTTTCAACATTTTCTTTATCCACAATACTTGAGTACAATTGTTAGCAACAACAATATATTTTGCCTTTGTAATAGACAAAGAAATGACATTCTACTTTTTACTTAACCATGAAATCAACTTCTTTCCCAAGAAAAATGCACCACCACTAGTAATTTTCATGTCATTCACATCTCTTTCCCAATTAGAATAAGTAAAGGCACTTAAATTAATATCGTCATCTTTAGGATACCATAGGCCAAAATAGACTGTTCCTTTCAAGTATCAGAAAATTCTCTTCACAAAAGTCACATGAGATTCCTTAGGATCAACTTGAAATCTTGCAACAATGCATACAACATTCATGATGTTTGGTCTAGTTTGAGTCAAATAAAGAAATCCACCAATCATTGATTTGTATCTAGTCTGATTTGCCTTTGGAGAATCATCATCTTGTTTCAACTTACATCCGATCACCATGGGTGCACTGACTGGCTTTGAATCTTCCATACAAAATTTCTTTAGTAGTTCTCTCACATATTTGGACTAAGATATAAAGATTCCTTTATCTAACTGAGTAATTTGCAATCCCAAAAATAATTTCAACTCTCTAATCATTGAAATCTCAAACTCATTATGCATCTCATTAGCAAACTTCATGCAAAAATCATCATCTCCTCCAAAAATGATATCATCAAAAAAGACTTCCACAAAATAATCTTTATTATCATCAATCTTGAAATATAGATTACTATCAACAGTACCTTTGTTAGATCCAAGCTTCAGCAAATACTTATCCAATCTTGCATACCAAGCTCTAGGGGCTTGTTTGAGTCCATGCAATGCTTTCTTCAACCAAAAAGCCATATCTCCCTAATCAGTCAATTGAAATCCATCAGGTTTCTCAATATACACCTCTTCTTCTAATTCACCATTTAGAAATGCTAACTTGACATCCATCTGATATATTTTGTAGTTTTTGTAAACAACATAAGCAAGAAATAGTCTCACAGCTTCAATTATAGCAACAAGAGAATTTTTTTCTTAAAAATCAATTCCTTCCATATGAGAGTATCCTTTGCATACCAGCCTTTCTTTGTTTATGATAACTTCACCTTGTTCATTCAGTTTGCTTCTAAAGATCCATTTAGTTCCAATTACATTTTTGTCTTTAGGTCTAGGAACAATAATCCATGTATTATTCTTCTCAATTTTTTGTAGTTCTTCTTTCATTTCTTCAATCCAATGTTCATCTTTGTATGCTTCATTGAAATTTCTTGGCTCAGCCTTTGAAATCAAACAATATTCTTCTGCAATTCTTCTCCTAGTCTGGACACCTTTGTTCTTATCTCCTATAATCTGATTTTTTGAATGATTTAGTCTCACATACCTTGGAGTCTTAAAGTGTTCTTAAACTTTAGGCTCTTGTGATCAGGTATGTGCAAGATCATCATGGAAAAAATAGGCCCTTAAGTGGCAATAAAAAGACAAAAAATCAGAGTTAGACAACTTGATGTAAAAATTTGAATAAGTTATCTATATTATTTCAAAAAAATGTAAAAATAGAATCTGTAGCAAATTGAATGTATTTTCTAAACTACTAGACCTTTATTTAAAATAAAAAATCTATTTGGTGAAAATTTGAAATTTCAATGCAGGAGTATTTAAATTTCAAGGTAAAAATAAGAAGTAGGTGTCTATCTGACCAACCTAACCACAATAAAATGATAATATTTTTTTATAATTTTTTAGATATAAGTAGAGGACTCATGTCCCGATGTGATGCATATTTTTTTATAATTTGTTTTCAAGTAAATAATTAATTATGAATTTTTTATTACAACTTTTGAAAAATATAAAAGCTCATCTGTCTAACCACCTTAACTTGGTCAACAATTCATGAAATTCATTTTTTTATTTTTTAATCCTATAGTATGCAAATCATAGAATGTGACGCATATTTCGGATTCAAAAAATGTGACACCATTTGAAAGTTATAGATTTTTTTCAATCAGCCTATCAATCAAGACTTTATTCATAATTATAATAGAAAATGAATAATAATTATGTATTAATTTTAAAGTAAAGCATAATTTATATTGGTGGAAAGATGAGAATCTCCTCTAAAAAACCCTTTTCGTTTCATCAATTTTGGGTAAAAAAAAAGTCGTCAGCCACATGGAGCATCATATGGCTTACATATCGCCACTTTTTGGCCCATCATGATCCTGCACATATCTGATCTCTCTTTTGTGCTTTCACTTGTCTCCCCTTCTTCTTGATCTTCTTGGTTCACTAGAAGGATCTTAACTTGATTTTAAGTTTGACTCTTGTTTGTACTGTCATTTTGATCATTAGAATCATATCCACAGGTTTTGAAGGGTCTAGCAATGTCTTCATCAATAAGCAACATGAAATACCTATAACCTTGTAGAGTTCTAATTCTATCAGGACCACACAAGTTAGTATGCATAAGCTCCAATAATTTATTTGAGCAATGTTGTTTTCTCCGAAATGAAATTCTAGTTTGTTTTCCTAATTGAGATTCCTTGTATATGGAATTAGTAGGCTTCACCAACTTAGGAAGATCTCTCACATCCTATGAGGATCTTATCTTGATAATATTGTCAA
Organism: Sequoiadendron giganteum; assembly: GCA_007115665.2. Taxonomy (NCBI): domain Eukaryota; kingdom Viridiplantae; phylum Streptophyta; class Pinopsida; order Cupressales; family Cupressaceae; genus Sequoiadendron; species Sequoiadendron giganteum. Next base: position 43,596,786 of record CM021104.1, on the reverse strand, counting down.
AGTTTACATGACACATTCTTCTATAACACAACCAGCTTTCATCAACTTGAGCAATCAAACAACTTTTACTAGCAGCATTCAGATGAAAGATGTTACTTTTTATTTTAGTACCTGAAGCAATCACATTTCCAAAACTTCCCATTATGCTACACTTTACATATTTGAATTGAATATTGTATCCCTTATCAACCATCTATCCAGTAGTCAAAATATTATGCTTCAAATCTTCAACATAAAGAACATCACCGGTATTATGCTTACCATCAAAATAAATACATCCTATATGAAAAATTATACCACCATTGTTATCACCAGATATTACAACACCACCATCATACTTTTCCAAGATTACAAATTCACTTTTATCACGTGTCATGTGATGTGAACATCCACTGTCAATTACCCACTCATCTTTTTATTCAACTCGATTAGCTAGGGATTTCACCACATTTGTACAACTAGCAGATTCAGTAGACACATGATTATTTTCTGTGATAGAAATAAATACAAACTCATCTTCACTTACATTCCCTTTGTCAGATTCATCATTTTTCACAACTTCATCAGCAACATAATAACACTTATTTTGAAATTTAGGCTTGTAAGGTCTTGTCTTAGGAACTCTTTCTAGACACCTTGATGCAAAATGACCTATCTTATTGCAAGAAAAACATAGTATAGGAAACTTTCCTTTATACTCGCCTTCTCCTTTGGCTTCCCTTTTCATAATAAGTGCTTCAAGCTCATTCAGTTCTCTTTCTTCTTCAATATATATCTCATTTCTTCCTCATATCTGAATACCTTTCTAAAATAACTTTCACCTGGATCATATCTCTACTTGTCTCTCCCAAAAGTACTAGCCTTAAATGAAAATTCTATCTTAGGAGGGGCATCACCGAATTCACTCAACTCAAAAGAAGTAAGTTGACCAACCAACATATCTCTAGTTACATTTGTCACAGTCCAGAGCTCATCAATAGCTGTAGCTCTAACTTTGTATGCAGCAGGCACAGATCTAAACACTTTAGCAACAATCTTTGATTCATCTATCTATCCACCAACACATCTGATGCCACACACAAGTTCATTCATTCTTTGCATGAAAGTAGCAATATCTTCATCGTCGCCCATTTTCAACATTTCCTATTTCCCTTTCAAACTTTGTAGCTTAGAAATCTTTACATTTGCATCACCTTCATATAAGGTTTCCAACTTTTTATAGGTCTCATAAGCAGTCATTAGCTCCATAACATTCGTCATCTCAAAATCAGTCAAAGAACTCAACAATGCTTCCTTAGCCCTGATATTATATTCAACATCCCTAATCTCAGTAGTATTAGTAGTAGGACCATTCTGAGGAATAACATACCTATTGCTTGTAATGTTCTAGTAGGATTCACCAATGCATCTTAGATGACACTCCATTCGAGTCTTCCACAAAGAATAATTTGTTCCATCAAATCTCGGACTATCCTTCTTGTATGTTGACATCTCAAATCACCTCAAGCTGTTAAACGTCTTCCAAGGAACTTGCTCTGATACCAATTGTTGGAAACACAAGGGCAGAAAAATGAGAAGGGTTCAAACTTATTAAACTTATTAGCCCTTAATCTCATATCTGATTAATAACCATGAAAGAATGAATAAACAACACATCAGAAACATACATAACACCAAGATTTTTGTGTGGAAACCCTACTAGGGGAAAAAAAATGTTGGAGATTAATCCATAATTTATGTTGGATTTTGTGGTTTTATTTTTGATATGTGGTTGTCATTGATGTCAACACTATTATCATTAATGTCTTTAAGACTGTATATGTCGAGGATATTGAGAAAATTGTAATAAAATATGTTATAGGTTGTTTGTGAAGCAGTGAAGATCAATGTGTTGGAAAGTTCAGTATGTTGATGGTGAGAAGTTGCATATTAAAAAGGGTGTGTTTTCCTATGTATTAAGCTTCTACTTCATAAGTTTTAGAGGTGCGCATAAATATTTGAGAAAGTTATGAGTTTACGTATTCTGGTAGTTATTGTGGTACTGAAAATGGTGTTCACAGAAGAAGAAAATGTGTTTCTTGTAATCTGAGTTGTTGCGTATGTTCCTGAAGTGTTTGTGGATGTTTCTAGATCATTTTCTATCTATGTTGCACATCTGTGTTGATCATTGTGCTTGTGATCCAATATTTTCTCTTGTGTATTCATATTTTTCATGTTCATGGCCGACAAAGTGATTGTAGCATGTTGTGGATCTCCGAGGAAGAATAATTGAAGGTGTTTTGTGTTTCAAGAAATTGTTTTGGGTCTCTACTATGTTGTGGCTGACCTTGGTTGATGCGCATTAATAATATGTATTTTTTTGGGCCGATAGTTTGGATTGATTCTATTATTTTATTGAAGTTGGTATGAAGCAATGTAATTTCTTGTTGTGGAAATATATAAGTGATTGTTTTCTTCATTTGAGAAGTGTGAGAGTTAGAGATATGCGAAGTATGTGAATTCTATGTGTGAATAAGGTTCAAATCATTCAAAAGCAGAGTAGAGTGTGAATACGAGTGAAGAAGAGTGAAGATTTGTTCATGTGCTTAACCAGAATTGTACTCAGGCATTAGAAAATGATACTTTCTCAGTTTAAGTTCTTTAGATGGATTGAATCTGGAAGTTTTATATAAGACAATGAGTCTTTCTTTGAGGAGTGAGCTCTAGGTAGTGTTCCTAAATGCATATGCATTCCTTATTCATGTATCTTATAATTTTAACAAGGTATAACTTGTGGATTAACCTCCACCATGGTTTTTCCCCTAACAGGGTTTCCACGCAAAAAAATATTGGTGTTATGTGTGTTTTTGATGTGTTGTTGATTCATGCTTTCACTGTTATTAATCAGATCTGAGAATAAATGTTAATAAGCTTATTAAGCTTGAATTTTTGTGACAACTGATTCACCCCCCCCCCCTCTCAGTTGTCTGCCCTTGTTTTGCCAACAATTGGTATCAGAGTAGGTTCCTTGGAAGAATTTTAACAACTTGAGGTGATCCAAGATGGTGACATACAAGAAGGATAGTCTGAGATTTGATGGAACAAACTACACTTTATGGAAGGCTAGAATGGAGTGTCATTTCAGTGCATTAGGGAATCCTACTATAAAATTACAAGTAATAGGTATCTGATTCCTCATAATGATCCTACTAGTATTGCTGAGATTAGTGATGTTGAATATAATATCAGAGCTAAGGAAGCATTGTTGAGTGCTTTAACTGATTCTAAGATGACAAATGTTATGAAACTAAAGACTTCTTATGCAATCTACAAAATTTGCAAACCTTGTATGAAGGAGATAGAAATGTAAAGATTTCTAAGCTACAAAGTTTGAAAGGGAAATATGAAATGTTGAAAATGAGTGATGATGAAAATATTGCTACTTACATGCAAAGAGTAAATGAACTTGTGTGTGGCATCAGATGTGCTAGTGGGCAGTTAGATGAATCAAAGATTGTTGCTAAAGTACTTAGATCTATACTTGCTACATGAAAAGTTAAAGCTATAGCTATTGAAGAGCTTTGGACTATGGTAAATGTAACCAAAGATATGTTGGTTGGTAAAATTACTGCTTTTGAGTTGAGTGAATTCGGTGATTCCCTTCCTAAGATAGAATCTTCATTTAAAGCTACTACTTTCAGGAGAGACAAACATAGATATGATCTAGGTGGAAGTTTCTCTAGAAAGGTATTCAAGTATGAGGAAGAAATGAGATAGATTGAAGAAGAAGAAAGAGAACTAAATGACCTTGAAGCACTTATTTTCAAAAGGAAAGCCAAAGGAGAAGGTAAGTACAAAGGAAAATTTCCGATAATTTTTTTTTCTTGCAATAAGATAGGTCATTTTTCATCAAGGTGCCCAAAAAGAGTTCCTATGCCAAGACCTTACAAGCCTAAATTTCAAAAGAAGTGTTATTATGTTGTTGATGAAGGTGTGACAGATAATGAGTCTAACAAAGGGAATGCAAGTGAAGATGAATTTGTTTTTATTGCTATCAAGTAAAGTAATCCTATGTCTACTGAATCTACTAGTTTTGCAAAAGTGGGGAAAGCCCTAGATGCTCGAGTTGAAGAAAAATATGAATGGGTAATTGATAGTGGATGTTCACATCACATGATAGGCGATAAAAGCAAATTTGTAAGCCTAGAAAAATATGATGGTGGTATGATCCATCAGAGGATGTATTTCTTTTGATGGTAAGCATAATACTGATGATGTTCTTTATGTTGAAGGTTTGAACCATAATCTTTTGAGTGTTGGACAAATGGTTGATAAGGGATACAATGTTCAATTCAAAGATGGAAAGTGTAGCATACTAGGAAGTTCTAGAAATTTGATTGCTTCTAGTACAAAAAGAAGGTAACATCTTTCATTTGAATTCTCCTAGTAAAAGTTGTCTGATTGTTCAAGTTGATGAGAGGTTGTTGTGGCATAGAAGAATGTGTCATCTAAACTTTGACAATATTATCAAGATAATTTCCTCATAGGTTGTGAGAGATCTTCCTAAGTTGGTGAAGCCTACCAATGTCATATGCAAGGAATGTCAGTTATGAAAACAAACTTGAATTTTATTTCTGAGAAAACAACATTGTTCAAATGAATTGTTGGAGCTTTTTCATACTGACTTGTGTGGTCCTACTAGAATTAGAAGTCTACAAGGTTACAGGTATTTCATGTTTCTTATTGATTATTACTCTAAGATGATGTGGGTTACTTTCTTAAGGGAGAAATCTGAAGCTCTAGAAAAGTTCAAGATCTTTAAGGTTATGGTTGAGATAGAGATAGATCTGAAGATTAAGTGTTTGAGATTAGATAGAGGTGGTGAATTCACTTCCAGTGAGTTTGATTCTTTTTGTGAAGAACATGGGATAAATAGACAATTATCTACACCGCGAACCCCTCAACAAAATGGAGTTGTGGAAAGGAATAGCATGATAGCTCTAGATGTTGCTAGGACTATGATGTTGGAAGGAAATGTCCCTCATGTCTATTGGAGAGAAGCTTTGATTTCTATAGTTTATATCCTCATCGGGTACAAATCTAAGGTAATACTGGTAAGAATCCTTTTGAGCTATGGTTTGGTCATAAGCCTACTATTAGATATTTCAAAAAAATTGGGAGTAAGTGCTATATCAAAAGAGATGAAGATATAGGAAATTTTGATGCTAGAAGTGATGGAGGAATCTTTCTTGGTTATTCTATTAAGAGCAAGGCCTATCAGTGCTACAATAAGATATTGAAGAAAATGGTTGAAAGTGAAAATGTTAAGGTTGATGAAGACATTGCTAGACCCTCTAGAACCTGTGGACATGACTCTAATGATTAGAATGACAGTACAAACAAAATTGAGACTTCAAATCAAGTTCAAATCATTCTGGTAAATAAGGAAGATCAAGAAGGAGAGACTAGTGAAAGAACATAAGAGAGACCACAAGAGCCTGAACTTCAAGAACACTCTAAGAATCCAAGGTATGTGAGATTAAATCATTCAGAAAATTAGATTATAGGAGATAAGAACAAAGGTGTCTAGACTAGGAGAAGAATTGTAGAAGAATAATGTTTGATTTCAACGAATGAGTCAAGTAATGTCAATGAATCTTGCCAAGATGAACATTGGATTGAATCAATGAAAGAAGAACTACAAAAAATTGAGAAGAATAACACATGGATTCTTGTTCCTAGACCTTAAGACAAAAATGTAATTGGAACCAAATGGGTCTTTAGAAAAAATTGAATGAACAAGGTGAAGTTATCAGAAAAAAAGCAAGACCGGTATGCAAAGGATACTCTCAGATGGAAGGAATTAACTATGAAGAAAATTTCTCTCCTATTTCTAGAATTGAAGCTGTGAGACTATTTCTTGCTTATGTTGCTTACAAAAACTACAAATTTTATCAGATGGATGTCAAGTCAGCATTTATAAATGGTGAACTAAAAGAAGAGGTGTATATTGAGCAACCTAATGGATTTCAATTGACTGATCAAGGAGATATGGTTTGTTAGTTGAAGAAAGCATTGTATGGACTCAAGCAAGCCCCTAGAGCTTGGTATGCCAAATTGGACAAGTATTTGCTAAAGCTTAGATTTAACAAAGGTACTACTGATAGTAATTTGTATTTCAAAATTGATGATGATAAAGATTTGTTTGTGGAAGTATTTGTTGATGATATCATTTTTGGAGGAGATGATGGTTTGTGCATGAATTTTTACAATGAGATGCATAATGAGTTTGATATGTCAATGATTGGAGAACTGAAATTATTTTTGGGATTGAAAATTACTCAGTTATATAAAGGAATATTTATATCTCAGTCCAAGTACGTTAAGGAACTAATAAAGAAGTTTGTTATGGAAGATTTAAAGCTAGTAGGTACACCCATGGTGACCGGATGTAATTTTACACAAGATGATGATTCTCCGAAGGAAAATTAGACTAGATATAGATCAATGATTAGTGGATTACTTTATTTGACTCAAACTAGACCAGACATCATGAATGTTGTATGCATTGTTGCTAGATTTCAGGCCGATCCTAAGGAATCTCAGGTGACTACTATGAAGAGAATTTTTCAGATACTTGAAGGGAACAATTGATTTTGGCCTATGGTATCCTAAAGATAATGATCTTACTTTAAGTTCCTTTATTGATGCTAATTGGGTAGGTGATGTGAATGATAGGAAAATTACTAGTGGTTGTGGATTTTTCTTGGGGAAGAAGTTGATTTCATGGTTAAATAAAAATAAAATGTTGTTTCTTTATCTACTGCAAAGGCATAATATATTGTTGCTACTAACAATTGTACTCAAGTATTATGGATGAAGCAGATGATAAAAGATATTAGAGTTGTGTATGATGAACCTATTGCCACATTTTGTGATAATTCAAGTGCTATAAATATTTATAAGAATCCGATATTGTATTCAAAGACCAATCATATATCTATTAAGTACCAATTTTTTGAGAGACAAAGTGAGTGATAAGGAAGTCAGACTAGAGTATGTGCCTACTAAGGAAAAGATTGTAAACATATTTACTAAGCATTTTCCTAAGGATACTTTTGAGTATCTTAGAGGGAATTTAGGGGTGATTACCCCTCCTAATCATAACTAAGATGCATAGTCTTTGCATCAGTCTATGCATTCATAGTCATATCTTGATCCAAATTGATGTTGTGGTGACTACTACTCAGAGGGAGTATTCAGATGATTTAGATATGTGGTTCAAAGCTTGTGTACCTTTGTCATTGATTTCAAAGGGGAAAAAGAGTAATGTGAAAAACTCTGGAAGAGCTAAAAAGAAAGGGGGAGAAGAACAGTCAGTAAGGGAGAGAAGAGCAATATCTAAGGGAGAGATTGTTGCAGAAGAGTTAGTTATTTTGATGGATGGTATTTCTGGTATGTGGTTGTCATTGATGTCAACACTATTAGCATTAATGTCTTTAAGACTGTATATGGCGAGGATACTAAGAAAATTATAATAAAATATGTTACAGGTTGTCTGTGAAGAAGTGAAGATTAGTGTGTTGGAAATTTTAGTATGTTGATGGTGAGAAGTTGTGTAGTAACTGGTTTTTTTTCCTATGTATGAAGTTTCTACTCTGTAAGTTTCAGAGGTGCACATAAAGATTTGATCAAGTTATGGGTGTCTATATTTTGATAGTTATTCTAGTACTGAAAATGGTGTTCATAGAAGAAGATAATGTGTTTCCTATAATTTGAGTTGTTGCGTATGTTCCTGAAGTTTTTGCGGATGTTTCTAGACCATGTTCTATCTATGTTGCATGTCTGTGTTGATCATTGTGCTTGCAATCCAAGATTTTCTCTTGTGTATTCATGTTTTTCATGTTCATGGCTAACAGAGTGATTGTAGCATGTTGTGAATCTCTAAGGAAGAATAATTGAAGGTTTTTTGTGTTTGAGGAAATCATTTTGGGTCTCTAATATGTTATGGTTGACCTTGGTTGATGCACATTAATAATCTTTATTGTTTTGGGCCGACAACTTGCATTCATTCTATTATTTTGTTGAAGCTAACATGAAGCAATGTAATTTCTTGTTGCAGAGATATATAAGTGATTGTTTTCTTCATTTGAGAAGTGTGAGTGGTAGAGATATGAAAAGTATGTGAATAAGGTTCAGATCATTTGAAAGTGGAGTAGAGTGTTAATAAGAGTGAAGAAGAGTGAAGAAGAGTGAAGAAGTGTTCATGTGCTTAACTGAAACTGTACTCAGGCATTAGTAGATGCTACTTTCTCAGCTCAAGTTCTTCAGATGGATTTAATCTGAAAGTTTTATGTAAGATAGTGAATCTCCCTTTGAGCAGTGAGTTCTAGGCAGTGTACCTAAATGCATGTGCATTTATTATTAATTTTTCTTGTACTTTTAACAAGATATAACTTGTGGATTAACCTCCACCATGGTTTTTCTCGTAACAGGGTTTCCACGCAAAAACTCTTGGTGTTATGTGTGTTTTTGATATGTTGTTGATTCATGCTTTTACTATTATTAATCAAATCTAAGAATAAAGGTTAATACTTTTAATAAGTTTGAAATTCTCTAACAACTGATTCACCCCCCTCTTAGTTGTTTTTCCTTATGTTTTCAACAAGTTATACCCTATTAAAATTATAAGAGGAATAAATGAGGAATGCACATGCATTCAGGCACACTGCCTAGAGCTCACTGCTCAAAGGAAGACTCATTGTCTTACATAAAATATTCAGATTAAATCCATTTGAAGAAATTGAATTGAGAAAGTAGCATATGCTAATGCATGAGTATAGTTTTGATTAAGCACATGAACAGTTCTTCACTCTTCTTCACTCTTCATCACACTTTTCTCTACTTTCGAATGATCTAAAACTTATTCACACATAGTGATCACACACTTCGCATGGAACATACATCTCAAATGAAGAAAAAATAACTTATATATATCAGCAACAAGAAATTATTTTGCTTCATGTCTGCTTCAACAAAATAATAGAATTAAAGTAAACTGTCAGCCCAAAACAATAAGGATTATCAATGTACATCAACCAAGGTTGGCCACAACATAGTAGAGACCCAAAACAATATCCACAAACACAAAAAACCTTCAAAGATTCTTCCTCAGAGATTCACAACACGCTTCAACCATCTTGTCAGCCATGAACATGAAAAACATAATCACGCAAGAGAAAATATCGGATCACAAGTACAACAATTAATGTGGATGCGCAACCTAGATAGAACATGATATAGAAACATCCATGAACACCACAAAAACATATGCAACAACTCAGATTACCAGAATCACATTATTTTCTTCCATGAACACCAATTACAATAGCAAAATAGTTGTTGTAACACATAAACTTATAACTTGCTCAAATATTCATGCACACCTCTAAAACTTATGGATAATAAACTAGATATTCTTGAAAACAAACCCTTTGATCTGCAACTTCTCACCAACACCATACCGAGCTTTCCAACACACTGATCTTCATTGTTTCACAGATAGTCTGCAACATATTTTATTACAATTTTCTCAATATCCTCGACATATATAGTCTTAAAGACATTAATGCTAATAGTGTTGACATCAATGACAACCACATATCAACAATACAACCACAACATCCAACAAATTTTTCTTCCTCCAAGCAATTCTGAATATCTTTGATACATGATTGTAACTTGGTCTATGTGTTATCACACTTTTTAAAGGTATCTAATAGTCTCTTTTCATTAAACCTTTTTTTTTTCCTTCTTCTCTAGATGGGATGAATAATTCTTAAATGAATCCATTAGTTTCTTCATCCATTGTATAAGGGGTAGTGATGAATCCCTTTTTGATTTTGGTAATTTGTTTTTCCAATACCTTCATTACCTCTTCCAAAACATTTTCACTCTCTGCATGTTTTTGTAGTAACTCTTTCCTTGCTATGGAGTGGAGTATGTCTCCAAGCTTCATGTTATGCAAAAGATACATGCTAAACATACTAACTTTCCCATTAAATGAAGAAACTTGTAGTAACTAAAAAGTCACTACTGATTAAATTTTCATCTCTTTTGCCAAGAACTCCTTGATTTATTCCACCAAAGAGGAATATGATTTCTCTAAGATTTATTCTTTATCAACCTTTTCCTTCTTCTCTTTTTCCTTCTCATTTTCTTTCTCCTTTTCCTTCTCCTTCTCCTATTCCTTCTCCTTCTCCTTTTCCTTATCCTTCTCCTTTTCCTTATTGGATACATCTTCTTCCTCTTGTTGACTAGAGACACCTTGCTCTTCTTGTTGATCAGAAACATCTTTCTCATTTGTACTCACTGAAGGGGGCATATTATCCGTATCTTTCTCATTTGGAAACTCATGTGCACTCATGTCAACATTAGTTTGCACATCTTCAAGGATATTCTTAGTGAATTATTATGCTTTTATTGATGGTGATTTTACTTGCAACAATAGTTCATATAAAAATATTCACAAACAAACCACAAAGAGCCTATCCTTCTTGAAAGATATGGAACAAAACAATCTAAAAGGGGAATCTGCTTTAACAGAAAAAGATTAACTCAAATTTTCAATCCCAAGTCTCTAATAATCAGGTCATGATTGTACTATGTTCACTCCAGGGTATGATGTGATTTTTCTATTAATCTCAAAGGGACTATGGTTGTTTGGAATCATATATACTAGACACAAAATTTCCAATTTGGACCATAAGAACAAATATCATGAAATCTAAAGATTTGAAATAATATTTCATGAACAGTAATTTATTTTCTATTGCTTAAGTAGATTTAGCATTAAGCATTCATAAATTTCATGGAAAATAAAATATTTTCAATAAATTTCCATTCATTCATCTATTTTTTGAATTATTTTCAAGAATTTAAACATCTATTCTAAAATAAAGCATAAAAATACTAAAATTTAAAATTTCTCCTGGTTATTCTCCATGCATGCCCCAAATAATTAACCAAATCAAAGGAGATTTCTTTATACTTCACAAGATTGCTTCACAAATACATATAAAATTTGGTGAGATTTTAAAGAGAGGGGTTTTAGTTTGGACACCGAGTAGGTTCTGCATGCACCCTTAAAGAGTGCAACACATAGTCTTGTTTGGCTAAACTAACAAAACCAGCTACAAAAGATTCATGAGATAGGTAGCTATAAAATTGGCTTTGATATTGATTAATATCTACATGCATACAAGTTTTTAGACTAGAATGATTCAAAAAATAGGAAAAAAGAATGAAAATTAGAGAAATTTTGGCTATTCCCGATATCCACAAATTTTGAATTTAACTTAAAAAAGAGTATCCTCTAGACTTTTATGGAACACAAGGCACAAATATGATAAGAAAAATACATGAGAGGGAATCTAAGGGATAAATCATATCAAGGCACATGGAATGTAGTGACTAACAAGAGAATTGTAATCAAAGTCAATGAAGGTCAACTCCAATTGTGCATTGAAGCTCTTCAGGTTTTAATCTTTTATTTTTTGCTAGGATAATAACTTAAATCTGAATAGTGTGTAGGAGCCTTCCCATACATCCATAATGATCACTTCATCATCATGTTCCTACACTTATATTTTGCCTCGGGGTTACTACTCTGAGGAATGAGCTTCATCGAAGGTTGGTGCTTTTCATCAACAAATGCAAATTACCAAGATTTCGGTATTCCGATGGATTCAAACCCCTCTACATATAATTCCCTAAAGTATGCAGCCCGATATGGTTATGTTTCTATCTGTGATTCAAGTTTTTTTTACTGTTCATAGCCAAAATTTGCACCACAATCCGCATCTCCTGCAATCACAAATTTCACTCATTAAATCCCTTTAATAAAAAACATTTATAAACATCTCATGTAAATAAAACCATTATTCAAATGTTATAATATAAATCTCTCATAAATAACACGCTTTCTAGCATATTATAAATTCTTGCATGATTATCTTCTACATATATGAGATCATTAGACTATTGGACTCATTAGATAATCAAAAAAATTCAAAATTCACTTTACATCGCTACCTGATACCCGATACCTAGTACCCGGTATTCAAATTTACACATGAACTTTCCTAAGACTTTGATTTCATTGGACTTCCATCTTACCGAACTCCATGTATCAGACAGAAACACTCTACTCATATTTGCATTACCTTTTCTACCCTTTCAATCATTCTTGGTTCTTGGTATCTAATACTCGGAACACTTACATTACGAAGTACTCTTTAATCAAAGATCTCTCTTTACCTTTTTTACTTTTGGTGATCTTTCAACTGGCTAGCTCCTACCATAAGATTTCTTAAAAAAATTATACTTAGGCCCCCCAAGCCTTACAATCTTGGGGCATGTTGTAAGACCACACAACAACTTGCAACCAATAAAACCAAATTTAAACAAAATTTGAAATTAAATTACTAGTTGTAAATTATAATTTATGCATATTTTAAAACAATAACCTTTACCCTTACCTAGATTCTGACATAAAAAGTAAAAATCCCCTAGAAACATCTATGTGTTCTCTAATTAATTTAATTTATTGGAACTCAGTAAAAAGAATCAGTTCATTGATATTGAACTACATAATATGGTAATCCTCCAAAGCCAAACACAAATAGAGCATTGTTGCCAGTCAAGCATCCATAGTCCTGACAAGGTTATCTCTATAATTCCCCCAAACATAGCTCTACTGATAGCCAGGTGTCTATAGCCCCGATAGAGATATTTGGATAGCCTAAAGAATTGATTTCTCTCTTCTTTTTTATGATATTGCAATCATAGCCTATTTTTCTTTTAATATTTCAATAACAACTCATTTTCAGATTGCAGGCAATGAAGCTCGCTAGTAGGTTGGTAATTACAATGGTAGAAAAGGTTACCTTTTATTTTTTTATTCAATGCAAATCCCTTCATCAATTCACCATTTCCCAAAAAATCATTTAATAATTCCCTATTTGTGTGTATTTATAGCTAAATTTTACCACTTTATGCCAAATCCTAGCTAACTACAACTCGCTATGTGTTAAAAAATATGCATAAATAAAAATTTAGTAAGGAACAATTTAATCACCAAATTAAATCTAAATTTAGAAACTTTAGTTACCACCTTTCTGATTAAATCTTATGGCAACTATTAAATACTCGGCTAGCACTTCCGAGTTGATGGTACTACACCTCATTAATGGATCAGAAATATCAAGATTACATTGAAACACGATCACATAATTCTACATTAAATTCACACGCCTAACTTTGTATGTATCATTTCTTCCAACTTACCCATGTGATCATGTGTACTGTCTTACCAACTTCATCTTCCTTTTTTTTTGTACACACAAGAACCTCCATAATTAATACGGCTTAAAAATATGAAATGACCACTATTAACTTCAAAATCTTCAACTTTCTTGATTGACAATCTTTGTACTACTCAAATTTGAAGCAATTTATCACCAACTATGTGTAAAGAATTAATTTGATTTAACATTCCATTCTAAAGACAATTATTTGGTCATCACCTTGCTTGTAACAATTTCTAAGAATTCTCTCGAGGAAAATATGTACCGCAACTTCCTTATGGTTTTCTATAAATTCCACACTTCTTCTCGAATTCTTTGTAGTTTTTCTTAGCTTTCTTTTATATTTTCTGCATTTTTTTGCTTTGTTTATTCTTGCTTGCTTCTAGGACATCGATACTCCAATTTTATTAAGCTACTCTCATCACAAAAAAAAATTCTTAGGAGGTATCACATCACAAAGTCTTGAAAATGTTTTCTTCATTCGAACTTCCAGTTTCACTATACCAAACTTGTGCTTAGTTCTTGGGGAAAATTATGTAGAATCTAGTTGCTACTTTAACTTTTACTCTAATGTGGCTTCTCATTTTGTAGAATCTCTTTTGGATATTGGGCTTCCCATAGAAGATGTTCACTCAGTTGTGAATTTGATAGTAAGGCCTAAATATTTGGAGAACCTGGATACTATTTGGTTTGTTGCACACCCGACCATCGAGATCCCTTCTTGGATGATATTACTCAGTTCTTGGAACACGGGGAAGTAGTTCCCCTTTGGCCTTTCCTCACTGACCTCCATATTCGTGACTTTTAAGTTCACTGGGAACTCACCTACATAGGGTATTTTTCTTTGATAGATGAGGCATCCCATATCAACTAAATGGCTACTACAACCTATAGCTAGGATTACTATTTTTGAATTTTTGATCTTTTGAAGGAATAATTTTGTTACTCATGTATATACGTGATATAAACACACACACACACATATATATATAGTTTTTAGTACATCTTAAAATGTGTATTTAATGTGCATGGTTTTATCATTTTGCATTTCTCAATGCAATTTTACAAATGTTTGAATTAAATCTCATGTGTGTAAGATAAGTTAAGTAGAATTTGTAAATCCAAAGGCCAAACGAAAAAGAAAAGAAAAGAAAAAAAGAAAGAAAAGCAATAGAAAAGAAAAGAAAATAAAATAAAACTAACCCTAACTAACCAAACTTATGATCTAAGAAGTGATTAATCCTAATAGAATAACTCATTTTAATTTCTATGACTATTTCCATTGTCATTTTGGTATGAATTATAGTAGGCTTATCCTTAAATTCATTCAAAAAAAATTCAACCATTCTACTATAACAATGAATTATTTGAAATTTTTTGTGCTTAACAATTGTAAATTCAAAAGTGTACTTACTAATGAATTGGATCATATGTATGAAAATGACCTCATTAAAGGTTGATTGCACACACTTCATCTGATGTGACTATTATCAATCTGATATGCACCCTTTGTTAGATTTGCAAAAATAAAACTATCTGTTGAAACATGGAAACCCTTTTCAGATGTGGGTGATCTATGTGAAAATGGAATCTCTAGAGTGACTTGGTTCTCCGAATGATGAATCCTATTCTAAGTGATTTTCTAGGAAAAGAGAGAGAAAATATGACTGAAATGTAAAACTTTAATATAAGATGATTCCAAAACTTAAAGATGAATTTGATATTCTACCCACAAATAGTATTAAAAAAAACAACAATGAATTCACAATCTCTCATGAACATCTAACACATAATTGATTTGCATGAAGGTTTAGAATTTAACACAACACGCAACCTGCATTAAATGAACTTTCTGTATCAATGATTTGCAATAATAGGACATGGAAAGGATCTGTAAACAAAATCACAATGTAGACATCATACTAAAATTGCAAATAGAGACAGGAATGTTGCTTTTATTGAATTGAAGGAGTATGCCAAAGTCTGCAACTGAGTACAAAAAGTTTTAAAGGCTCTCAAAATGTGTATCAGAGCAAGAAACAATAATCTGAACTGGAAAAAACACTAAGTTTTTCTCCAAGATATATCACTAAAACCCTAATCCAAGCTCAAGACAAAAGCTCAAGGAAAGGCACCTAAAACTGCTCCAAAATGTAGCATTAAAGTGGCAAAAACACACCTTTTGCATGTGCGTGCCATGAGACCTCTAAAAATAGGCACAACCTACTTTTAAAGCACATAAAACACTTCATATTTTCACCATGCAACTCAAATCCGACCAAAAGAAAATTCAACCTATTTTTGCATGCAAACTACTAAAAATAGCAATAAGAAATAAAACAATTTATAAATTATTATTTTATTGTCTGCTTTACATCATGCAGTTTTTACAATTGCTTTATTTTGCAATTAAAGATAGAATATTTTGCAACACATCAACCTTATTCCTCCATTTACAATACTTGATTTTTCTCATAAAAAATCATAAAAAATAATAAGCCCTCCACTATTACATTCAGATTTTCTCTAAAAATCAATTTAAAAATAAAACCCAAGGTCTTAATTTTAATTTTAAAATAACACCCCTCCAAGACTTGATTGATTTCTTGTAAAATCAATTGAAAATATAAAATACATAAGGCATATATTTGTATTGCACAAATTCTTAAAGCCCATGAAATATTTAATCAAACTTAACCTAAGACCTAGGCATGTGCAAATGAATGAAGACTTACACAAAGTTGACCTAGGCATATGAGACCATGGTGATAAAACTAAGGCAATAATTAAAAAAATCAAAACACAAAAAGCCCCAAGTTCAAATTAGGGCAGCATGAAACAAAACCAAGGAGAAACCCTAAACTCCTATCATTTCGCAATTTTCCAACATTGAGAATGAACTCTACTTGGGAAGAGATACCACCGCCATGAAAACTTGACTTTTAGCTTGGGGAAGCTTGCGAACTCCATGATTTTTTCTTTAAATGGTCGATTCTCCGTTCTGCAGCTTGTGGTAAGTTGTCCTCATGGTTTTTTTGTGGCTCCATTTGTATTTTGGAAGGCAAGAAGCCTGTAAGGCCGCGACCTTCACATGTATCATTTTCTGATTTCTTAATGTATTTTCCTTTGTATTTGTTTGATTCCATTAAGGCCGCCATCGATGAGTTTGACCTTGAGTTCGAAGCCCTCCATTAGAGCTTGGCACAACACTTTACTCATGAACTAGCATCACACTGGTAAGCTCAGCTTTCTCCATTGTTTATTTGCATTTTTCCATCAATAAAAAGCTTTTAAAAACTTAAGCACCAGAGTTATGATTGTTGTTTTGAATAACCAAAATGCAGACCAAGCATGCTATGCCATGAATGCTCCATTCTGGGTGTTTTTTGCTTTGAAATCTGCACTTAACTCAAAATTTTGAAAACCAAAAACCCTTGAAGAAGACTCCTACTCCATTCTCTTCTGTAGATTCTTTCATAATTGGGCTCGAACCATTATACCATTATATATATATTTTTCATTTATGGGACAAACCCTTATGTGGGTATATTGAAAAGATGAGAAATCTATATTTTAATCGAAATCCCCACATGGGTATTCTTCATTTTGGAAGAAAACCACTCACCTCTGTATTTTCTATTAAAAACCCAACATGGGTACTCAATATTTTGAAGAAGGTTATTTATTTTCCACTGGAGCCTGACCCACCATAATATTTTATTTTCATTCTGATTTATATCAAAACCCTTACATGGGTAAATGGTATTTTGAAGAAATCTGCATTTTGAGTCCAAATCTTCATATGGGTATTCTTTATTTAATTCAAATAAAAACTCCATCTTTTGTCAAAAACCTAATGTGGGTATTCTGGAAATAGCAAGAAAATCTCTCTGTTAACCTTTGATGGCACCTAGCATTCTAGGTTGATGTTTATACTAGAACTCTATCTGCATTCTCATCAATAACCAAGTTTATAAAATTCCACACTCTAACAAAACAAGTATTTTCCAATGATCATTTAAATTGTTTTTACGATGTATTTCAATTCAATGGAATGTCTTAAAAAGACACAACCCCAAAAGTGGATTTATTATTGTGAATGGCCTCTACACTTCACTCTTTTGAGAGTACTATACTCCTCCTTTAATGATGATGTGCTCTTGTGTCTTATAATTCATTCATGCTTGACTATATTCACAATGTTATACTTTTCATTTCTTGATGATATCCACTTGCACATACCCAGAAATTCTCTCCTCATTTTGCACTCTCCTTGCATTCTTGGTGGGTTAATGTCTTTTATCTGGCACTCTTCATGCATTTTTATGTTCCATTATGAAAAGACTGCTCCATGCACTTGCTCTGCTTTCAATTGAAAATCTGAAGCTTTCACATGCTTTCCTTTATTGAACAGTGCTCTTGTTAATAAGGCATTATGTATGCCTATTCTCTATCACCATCCTGAGTATGAGCATTGCTATAATATCATGAAACAAGATGCATAAATGATACTCATGACAGAAAAATGCAAACTATATAGCGACATTTTAGATTTGCAATTATGAAACTGATATTCTTAGTTGAATTGATTAAGCACATTAAGTCTATTGTCCACTTGTAGCTCTCAAAACAATGCATTAGTTGATTGTCATGAATGAACAATAGGCTTAATAGCTTGATTAATGAAACTATGCATTACTCCTTCAGAATAGTTCAGATGAACATAAGAATGTATTCTTTCACTCAGCCCCATCTATAATGTTTAAGGGGCAACATGCTGAGTTCTACCCTTGTGGGAGCCCATTTTTCTCCACATGCTTGGTCTTCATGAAATGATCAACTACATGACTTTTCCTATACCTGCACAAGGAAAGAAACAATGTTAGCAAAAAAAATAATATATGATGATGATGTTTCCCTCTTTCATCTTATGTTTCTACATTTTTCTTTTAGTTGATTATATGCATCCCAAGGATTGAAATATATTTATGTCAGTAGGGCATGTAGTATAGTTCATATCCCGAGCTCTTAATTGACACCTTTCTCAATCTTTTGTAGATACAGTCAGGAGAAAAAGTAGGATGGAGAAAGCTACAAGGCATCAACTAAAGATCAACTCAGGAAATGACGGATATATCCTATGTTATTTGTCACTCTCTTTCGGTTGTATATTTTATTTCTTGTAATGAATAGAACTAGCTAAAACCATGGCTTGTGTGGATCTTTTAATCTTTTCTTCATCTCCATTCTGAAAGAAATGCATCAAAATGCAAGTCGTACCATCATTTATATTCTCTCAATTGAATGAAAACATGTAATGTGAATAGCATTATGAAATAAAAGAAAGCAAACTGTTACGCTTAATCATTTATATACTCAGTTTTCTCAAAACACTTGCACAACTGATACTTGATATTTCATAAATGCATTGCAAATAGAACTTTAGCACATGCAAAAATAACTGTACTTTCACTTTCAAATATAACAAAATTTAATCAGCTCCACCAATTGAGCTGTAGTGAAAAATTGGTAACATTTTGGTGATTTCCGCTAGATGCTTGTCAGCTAAGCATTAGACCAATTGCCTGAAACACTCCATTAGGCATGGAGTCAAATCTGCCCCTTCATGAAACTCAAAAATAAGAACAAAAATACTTCGAATAGTAGCAAAAAATGAAACAAAACAATGCAGAAAGAAAACTAGCAGGCCCTTGGCCAACTAACACATGCGCAACAACACTTAGGGAAAACAAGAAAATTGAAAAAGAAATGTGCATAAAGCACTTATTGCAGAAACTACTCTACTTATTCACAAAATAAAAATTATCTTAGAGGAAATGCTTGAGGTGGATCCCATTTATTGGTATAGACAACACCTCTCCAATCAACTTAGAGAGTTGGAAAGCGTTGTGCTCCTTGCACTCCATGGTCACATAAGGCCCGTCCCAAATTGCATCAAATTTGGAATGTCGTCTAGGTTTATTCTTATATTCATTTCACTTTAAGACTAGATCACCAATGATGAATTCACATGGTCTTTCCCTTTTATCAAAAGAGATCTTCATTTGAGCTTGATGTATCTCAAGTTATCTCAAAGCTTCCTTTCTGGTCTCTTTGACCTCTACCAGCTGTGCAAATCTTAATTCAAGAGGTTTTTCATTCAACAATTCCAATTCTTTAACAAAACTCAAAGTAGGTAATTCAATAGAAATAGGTAACTTAGCTTCTTTTTCATAAGCAAGTACATAAGGAGAAAAACCAGTGGCCCTTTTAGGAGTCACCCTATCAGCCCAAAGAGATAACTTAAGCTTTCAATACCATGTTCCTTGATTGTCCTCAACTGTCTTCTTGATTATCCAAATTGGATTCTTATTTGTAGATTTTGCCTACCCATTCCCCTGTGGATAATAGTTAGAATATGTATTCAAATAAATGTTATTTCTAACTAACCAATCAAAAATCCTTAAACCAATAAAGGCCAAACCATTGTCAGAAATTATTGAATCTGGAGCACCAAATCTTGACACTAAGTCTTGATAGAAATCAAACACAGAAGTCTCGTTTGCTTCCTTCAAAGCAACAACTTTGGTCCACTTAGTAAAGTAATCTATTGTAGTAAGGATCCACTTATGAACCATGCTTGAAGGTGGGTTGATGGTTCCAATGAAGTCTAAACCCCACTTGGAAAATGGTTGCTCCACCTGAATAGGATGTAGGGGCAATGCTGCAAGCCTCTATTTTCCAAAAAACAAGGCACACTTTTCACATTTTTGGACCCAGGAAATTGCATCCTTAAACAAATCTGGCCAATAATAACCAACCCGCATAATTTTTAGGGTTGTTGTTCTTGCAGCAAAGTGGCCTCCTAAAGGCCCATCATGAAATTATCCTAGCATCTTGTCAACTTGATGGGGTTCAATGCATCTTAACAAAACACCTTGAAAGTATCTTCTATAAAGAATGCCATCAATAATTGCAAAAGGAATAGACTCTAACCTGTAATACCTCCTTTTTGCTCTGTGTAAGCCTTCAAGGCACTCACCAATTTGCAAATAATGCATCATTTTCTGCACCTAGGTAGTAGCAGGAACTGGAAAAACAACTGCATCATCATTGTTTAGCATTGTACCAACACTTTCAATTTCTTTTAAGCTGCTTTCCGCTTTATTTTCTGCAATTTTTTCACACAAACCCTTGCCTCTGACAAGCTTGGTTATTTTAATATTGATATCAAACTCCATAACCTTGGTTATCCAACCAACACACTTATGATTAATTTCACGATTCAACAAGAAGTCTTTAGTAGTTGAATGTGCAACTAATAAATGAATTATGTTATTTGATAGCATATGCCTAAATTTTTTGAGGCTTCTCACAATAGCAAGAACATGCTTTTCAACAAAATAATACTTCACCTCATAATCATGTAATACCTAGCTGAAAAATGCCATGGGTTGTTCCAAGCCTTCATCGTTTTGCTGGCACAACATGGCTGAAATAGTATCTACCCCTCCAAAGGCATAAAGAATAAAATCTCTATCATAATTTGGATTAATGAGAGTAGGAGCAGCTGCAAGGGCTTCATTTATCTGCTCAAATCTCCTCTTTCCTTCCTTGGTCTAAGTGAAAGGCACATTTTTCTTAAGCATGGCAATGAGAGGTTGCTGAAAAGTTGCAATGTTAGTTATGAATCTCCTTACAAAATTTATTCTTCCAAGAAATATTTGTAAGCCTTTCTTATTGAGAGATACTCCAAACTCTCTACACCTTTGAAAAATCAGTTTCAATTGCTCAAAATGTTCATTAGCATTTCTGGAAAAAATAGTAATATCATCTAAATAAACCAAAACAAACTTGTTCATGAGACCATGAAAGGCCATGTCCATTGCATGCTAAGAAGTTGCTTTAGTCTTGGATAAGCTCAAAGGCATCTTTTTATAGGCCATGGTGCCCCATTTAGTTGTAAATTCTATTTTAAACTTATCCTCCTATTTTACCAGAATCTGGTTATAACCTGAATACCCATCCAACAAAGAAAATCTATCAAAACTAGAAACAACTTGTTAAATTTTCTCCACGGAAGGGAGTGGATAGTGGTATTTCAGTGACGCTTTATTTAAATCTTGGAAATCAACACACAATTTGATTTCCCCACTTTTCTTCCTAACTGCAACTAAGTTAGACACCTAGGAATTATGCTTGATAGGAAAAATAATATCACTCTCAACTAACTTGTTTAACTCGGCCTTCATAAGATGCTCAAGTTTGGGATTAAGAGGTCTCTATTTCTACCTTATAGGTTTAGCATCAAGTTCTAGCTCAATGGTATGTTGGGTTAGTTCTGGATCAAAACCTTTTAGATCTTTGTATTCTTAAGCAAATACATCACTAAACTCTTGGCATAACAGAATAAAACCTTGTTGTTCCTCCTTATTACATACCTTTCCTAACTTAAGAAGTTTACCTTTGAAAATCTCAATCGCCTCATAGTGTTCTTCCTTAACAGTCATGTTGGATTTATCTTTTCATACCTAGTCATCTGAGTTGAAAAAATATTCCAAGGTCACCAACCCCTTTGGCAACTTGTTTTTCTTTAATTGCACAATCTGATTATCATACTATTGTTGCCACTTTTGCTGATTTCCATCAGCGAACTCAACTTCAGCAATTAAGAAGCTTACAATCTGCTCATCGTTGTCAAAAACCTACCAACTCACATTATTGTCAGGTATAGAAGGTCTGACTATAATCTTAACATACTGACGTGCCTCTACTTTGTAAATTTCATTCAGCATATCAAATTGGGCTCATCTGCATGCTTATTCTCATTTCTAGGAACTAAACATATATTGAAAGCATCAAAATATTCAATCAAATCCCATACATGATGCTTATACTTTTAAGTGAATTATTTTTTGTGGCATTCAGATTCCTAACTTGATTCACTATTAGTTTTGAATCACCATAAACACGTAAGCATTTAATACTTCTCTTTCGGGCCCATTCTAGGTCATGCACAAGTGCTTTGTGTTCAGCTATATTATTTGTATAGCTAAATGAAAACCTGAAAGATGAATAATATTTATTTCCTTTTGGTGAAATTAGCATGGCTCGACCATTAACACCTACACTACTCCTTGAGCCATCAAAATAAAGCTTCCAAAGTTCTTTTTCCTTCTTTGCGGGCTGTCCTTCCTTTCTAAACAGATTAGGCATATCAAAATTAGGTTCATGAATCATATAAACCTCTAATCCTATCTCATCTATGTGCTGGAAAGGATCAGGCTCATGATCTTCGGCTACCCATTCATCTAGATTCATAATTTCTATATGGGTGTTGTGGTCTAAGGTCATGGTTTTCTCCTCTAGTATAGGGGTGATATAGAGATTAGTGTTTATAGGACTTAGGACATATGGTTCGATATGGTCTTTGGCTAGAGCCTCATACTTTATGCTCACTTCTGTACCATACCTTGTTCTAAAAAATATATGAGACCAATCAGAAGACAATAAACCCCCCAACTTGGCTATAAAATACCTTGAAAGGAAAATGGCAAAGTGAGGTGGCAAATCAATAACGTGTATGTCTTGATGGATCGCAAAACTAAGGGATGCATGCAAAGTAAGAGCTAAATTTTTTACTATACCAGCAATTTTAACAATAGAGCCATCAAACTGAGCTACACCCTTCAAAGAATTGGGTTCATAAACCAGACCTAACACATCTGCTAAGATTTTAGGCATAACAGAGCTACTTGCACTGGAATTGACCATACAGTTATGCACTATTTTATCTCCAATAATCAGACTCAAATAAAATGGAGGAGGCTTTACCTCTTTAATTTTCTACTCACTCTTGACTTATGAGCTGTTCATAAGCACAATTTTAGCATTCCCATGATTATTATCAAAAATAGAAAGCTTTGCTAAAGTATCCTACAACAAACTCTTTTGACCCAGAATATGCAATGCATCCATAACCGACATATTGACAATAGATTTCTTAAGATGTTCAACCACGTTGAAAGAAATAAGAGTTATCTTTCGCTAGTTTTTAGTGACAACAATATCACTTACTTTCTGCAAAGGTTGCGATTGTGTTTTTAACTATTCCTTACCAAGTATTTCTTGGCTTCTTTGCAGAAACTACACATTAGGTTGTGTTGCAACATTAATATTTGATGCAAAAATAGGCTGTTTATCTTTTGTAGACTGTTGTGAATTTCCAGCTTGCTACCCCAAGTCCATGGCTCATTTTTTCGATCTAGTGGTGGATGAAATAGGATAATATTGTTGATCTTGACCATTCACACCACAAAACTCAAAACTCTACCAGTTTGGCAAAGCAACCTCAAAGCCTTCCACTTGTTCTAGATTTGGACTCGTAGCACTTTCTAAACCTGCATAACTATTTTGGACCATTAAGGCCTGATTTCTCATGTCGTTAGCACATGCTGACTGGTTATGGGGCTAATTGCATGGATAGCACTAGGCACATTCTTGGGCAAGGTTATTTTGCGGCATGATTTCCTTTGATGAACTAGTAGCATTCGAGTTGTAGGGCTAGAAAGGTCTAGGATTGAATTTTTTCCTTTGGCCTTGGTAATCATTCTAAAAGGCTGGCCTATTCTGTTGGTTTTCTTGGTATGAGGTTTGATATGGCTTATGTTCTTCGCCGAATTGCTTCTTAATGCTGATGAGATCATTCCCAAAGGTTTTCAATATACTTTTTATCTATTGAAACTCTTGGTTTTGCGCTAGGGCAACAATTTCTTGGGTTGTGGTCTGATAACCTATTATTCGAACAACGAGAACAACAACCAAGGGAGGCAAAGATGTAGGCATAGGAATTTGAATATCTACGAACAAAGGCATGGGAGGCCTAAGGGAAATCTCCCCAGCTTGAATGAGACAGTTCTTATCTCTAATGTTGATATCATAAGCATTAGGGAGTGTGTGCCCACCCATAAATTGTGTCATAATTGAAATTTTCCTATTTAAGGCTTTGAAGAAATAAAGAAATGCATGAGCTAGTAAAGGTTTTATCATTGTAGGGATTTTAACCCAAGTTCTCTAAAACCAGTAGTTCAAATCAGCCAAGTGTTCGTGCGGGGCTCTTTTGATCGTGCTCAGCTACTCCAACAAAGATGCATGATCTGATTTATTAGAAAAATACTGATACAGACCATCGCCTAATGAATCCCATGTTGTGATAGAATTTTTTGTGAGGCCTCTAAACCATTGCAATGCTTCTCCCTGGAGTGACACAACCAAGAGTCTCAGTGCTATGTTTTCTTGGGCAATGTTGTGAACAGAAAATAGAGTGGCCACATCACGAATGTGTTCAATAAAAGTAGTTTGTTCTTCTCTATTAAAGAAAGGCAGACTTCTGAAAGCTACTGTTGGAAGACCATCATAGTTTGTAATTTTTAACAGGCTTCCCCTATTAAAAGGTGCAAAGGCATGTTGTCTTTCCATTGGTGGTGCTTGTGACACAGGAACAATACTTCCTAGTGATAAGACTATAGAATTCAGAACTGGAGGTGTTGATACTCACCTCCCTAGTGTGTCAAATAACCTTTTTATTGTTCTGCTCTCCTTCATGGTAGGTACAACTGTAGGTACTCAAAAGGTATTGAACTGGATCTTGTTTGTATCTTTCTCATGCATAGGTTGCACTAAATTTGAATGCAAAATCAGAATCAGAGTCACCAGGTATATTGAAAAGGGCCTCCAAAAGGCTGAGAAACTTGTTGCATACACCAAACAACAACTTTAAAAGATTTAGAAATTATCTAAAATTGATTTTCAGAGTCCCACCTGGCATGCCAAAAACTATTATCAATCAAATATGCACCCTTTGTTAGATTTGCAGAAATCAAACTATCTGTTGAAACATGGAAACCCTTTTCAAATGTGGGTGATCTATGTGAAAAGGGAATCTCTAGAGTGAGTTGGTTCTCCGAATGATAAATCCTATTCTAAGTGATTTTCTGGGAAAAGGGAGAGAAAATATGATTGAAATGTAAAACTTTAATCTAAGATGATTCCAAAACTTAAAGATGACTTTGATATTCTACCCACAAATAGTCTTCAAAAAAACAACAATGAATTCACAATATTTCATGAACATCCAACACATAATTGATTTGCATGAAGGTTTAAACTTTGACACAACATGCAACCTACATTATGTAACAATGAGAATTTTCCTAGGTTTAGCAATATCATATGCAGAACATAAAACCCAAAGTAAATAATGAAGTGCAAAGGAATACAATGAAACAATCTCACCAGAATGGCTTCATCCTCCATGACTGACCTCCATTATACCTTCTCAACTTGCTGAAATATGTTGTTGCCCTCAGATTTATGATGAGCAAACTAATGACAATGACAAGCCCTAAGCAAATGTTGAAAGATTTTAAATGACTATATGCAAGAATGCAAGATGAAGAAATTAAGAGACTAAGAAATATATGAGAGTGACTTCAAAGATTCAAGAGATATGAGAGAGATATCCCAAAATGAAGATAAAATTGACATTTTATAAAAAATGCATTTTTGTATGGTGGATGAGATTAAAGATCGATAAGTGCCCTAGAATATGTGGTCAAGATTCAATATAACAACCCACAATTAGGGTTAGGGCAACATTAGGTCAAATTCAAAATGAATGGACAAGATTGATTTTTAGAAAATTAAATCAATGGCTGACAATGCATGTGACAAGAGATTCTGGGCACACAAACCGAAGTTGCTGGAGAATCAAATAATAATTTAAAATTATTTGATTCAAGAGGGGATGTTGACTTTTTGAATTAAATACTATTTTAATTCAAAAGGGGTGGGGTCATGTGAGTAAATAATTTAAATTAAATTATTTACTAAAAGAGGGAATTTATAAAGTGAGACTTATTTTAAATAAATAATATTTATTTAAAATGAGCACAATAAAAGAGGAGAAATTAAATAATAAAATTATTTAATTTAGGCGGGAATTAAATAATAAAGATATTATTTAATTATAAAAGAATGTGACAAAGGGAACTTTTTAAATTAAATATAATGATTTAATTCAAAATTCAAGAGAGTGGACCAATATTAAATAAATAAAATTTATTTAATTTAGGAGAGAAGAGGCTAATGAATAATTAGATAATTAAATATAATTATTTAATTATAGTGGAAGGTGGATTAAATAAATAAGAATTTATTTAATTTTAGGAAGAAGAGGACTTAATTAGTGACATAATTAAATAAATAAATAAAATTATTTATTTAATAATTAGGAAGATATAAAGGAGAAAATAAATTAAAAAATTTATTTAATTATAGGAGGATATTTAGACAATTAGTGACACATTAAATAAATAATTACAATATTATTTATTTAATAATCATGAGGAATAAACAGATATGAATTAATTAAATAATTATGAATTATCTAATTAATAGTTGAAAGTGAGTCAGAAACATAATTAAAATGTCCTAATTAGGGTTAGAAGAAGAGTTTGTGGGCCTAGGTCATTTTTATGTGTCTACATTTGCCCCTCTTTGTCATAATGTAGCCTGTCGCATTGTGGCAAAGAAAGTAAGTCAAAAGTATGCCCCAGTGCAAAATAGGATGAAGAAGAATGATGAGGAGGGTTGTGGTATGCCCCCTCGGGAGGAAAGACGGGTTCCAAGATCACGAGTGTTCTCTCAAAATGGATGAGAAGACTAGAATATGGAGAGACAAAGAAATGTTAGTGAAAAAAGATATGGATGATGGTATGGATGCAATGCCTATATGAGATGCATGTTAGTTCCTAGACCAAATCCTTCAACATATTACCATAGGACTTTAATATTTATTGCTCTTTAATCATCATTGGGAGGTAAAAATGACACAAATGGACGACAAACACCATGGTATGACATAGACCAAGGTGTGCAAGGTCATCCACTTGCAAAATAGACAGTCACAGACAAGGAATGTCCTAAATCATACTAAGGGCCATGATGCCCCAGTCTTTTTGTCAAGACAATCCACAGATAGCAGTCAAAGAAAAAAAAAACATAATAGGTCACGAGACGTCATTGCACCTCTAAATCCTTCATGGGACATCCTCGAGGTAGCTAGTAACATGACCAAAAGACAAGTCAATAAAAAGATAAGACGAAATAGCCAAAAATTAATAGCCATTTACTTGTATTGCCAATGTTTGTTTGCCAAAGATTAATTGTTTGATAGTTTGACAATTTTGACAGTTTGACAGTGCCTAAGGTTAGGAAGGACACATCCTGACAAGGAAAATGACACTTTGATGAGGTCCACATCCAAGAAGGACACATCTTGAAGAGGACCAAAAAGTGACGAGATTTGACATTTTGACTAATGCTTTGGCAAGCTGACTGATTTTGACTGTATGATTGATTGGCTTAAATTGTTTGATTTTGACCAATTTTGACATTGACATTTCGAATGACTGTCTTGTGCCAAGTGCAACTATGTCTGACTTATTTGATTGACACGACCATGTTTGACTTATGATTTTATTTTGACAAACCTAAAAAGACTGACCTAATGTCTCGGGGATTCAAAGATGAATCTTGCCTATGTAGCAAATGCGCAGAGACAACGTAGTTCGGACTTGGACAAAAGATTGACTGACGTGATTGATTGGATTGACAAGATACAACTTTGTTTTTGGGATTCTGACATTGATTTCGATGTTTTTGTATTTTCTTAGGACATTTTTCAATTTTTAGGTCTTTTTTCAAGACTTTATACAATTTTTAGGATTTTTTTCAAGACTTCTTCATATTTTAAAGATTTTTTTAGGACATTTTCGAATTTTTATGACTTTTTGATGTTTTACAAAAATTGTGACAAATGCATGTGAATGATGTCGAGCACATGAATCCAAGGACAACCATGATTTTTCTGCTAGTCAAGTTGAATACCGATTGACAGGTGACGATGACAACGACAACGTTGTTTGACGTGGGAAGGACACATCCCGAAACAACGTGAGGATGACAATGATATGACAAGAGGATAAAAGTCTATAGCAGGGTCAGGGACAAAGTCAAGGAATGTTTTGGATGATGTGCTAGGGTGCCATATTGTTGCATTTGGAATGACTTCATGAGGATTAGATGGGATGACGAGGGATCTTTAGACCATTGACAAGGGAGACCAAGATGGGTGATAGGTATAAAAGGACAATGGATGGATTTGGTACAAGATAGGAGACATGGATGGCTTGGACTAGGAGAATTATCATATGGTCTCCAAGGATGATATTACATAGCAAAAAGGAGGCTATGAAGGTAATGACATGATATGGAATAGGGTATGGTCAAAGGATAGATAGGTCAAAAATTTTCCCAAAGCATGACCTGTGTTTGTATTTTAGTCCTTATCAAAAGTAGGTGGGAAAATAGATGGAAATGATAGGGCTTGGATGGATAGATGGAAATGTCATAAGAAATGTCATGTGAAGGGCATGGGAGATGAGAAAACCTGCCCCCAAGTGTAATGTTCCACATAGATGATTTATTCTACACATGACACCTGTTTGCCATGTTTTCATCATGGTACTTATCCAAAGCGACTTTTTTCTAGGTTTTCACCATTGGATGAAAGTTTTCTCTTTACTATTTTTGATATTTTCTGATTTTTATTTTTTTTTGTCTTTTTCAATTTTTTCGTATTTTTGCATTTTGCCGGATAGCCTTGATGCTTTAGATGACCACTGAATGTGCTTAAGCCTTTGATGGTGCCGATGTAGAGATTGGTGCCATGACATTCCAATAATAACCTTTCTGAAGTAGTTGCCTTGTCAGGATGATAGCACTTGCATACAC
This sequence comes from Sequoiadendron giganteum, assembly GCA_007115665.2. Classification (NCBI taxonomy): domain Eukaryota; kingdom Viridiplantae; phylum Streptophyta; class Pinopsida; order Cupressales; family Cupressaceae; genus Sequoiadendron; species Sequoiadendron giganteum. The sequence continues at coordinate 43,567,585 of CM021104.1, read as the reverse complement.
CTGATTGATGTCATTGTGATCCTTGTTGATACTAGAGTTGGCCTTATCAGAATACGCACATCGTGATAGAATTCCAGAGAGTCCTTGTGGTAAAGATTTGTTGCCAAGATCCGATGGATTTGTGACATGGGACATTTGGACTTTAGGCGAGATGTAGGATTATGACGAATTATGGTAGATGTGGATGGGTTGGTTGGATTTTGGATGTATTGGTTTTTATTCTACAAACTTTAGGTGTCGGATTAGGATAGTGTTTGGAACCAACACTTTTATATGTCTTTCTTGATGGCCATTTTGACGGAGGTGGACATGTATTGTATGTGGGAGTCCTCTTGTGTTGTGCCTCCACATTTTGATTGACTTTTGGATTTGGCATATTTTCTTTGCCTGATTCATTCTTTTCTTGCCTTGATCCATTTTATTTTGGGATCCATTTGTCCACTTGTATTGTTGATTGACTCCATGGCCTTTGACATGTGATTTTGAACTTTGGATTTGTAATACTTTTGTTTTTGTTGGTTCCAAATGGAAGGCTTATTCATGTTGGAATGACAGTGTATGGTGTGGATGGAAGGAGTGTTGGCAACAACCTTATGACAAGGACTACTCATGACATCCATTTTGATGTTTATATTAGATAAAGTTGCCCCCAATATCGAGGAGGTATCATTAACATCATTAGATTTTTTGACTGATGAATAGCCAAGACCTTGATGTCCGTAATGTGCTTGAACTTGTACGGGTTCCAAAATTCCTTGCTCGTGTAGGCCTAGTCCTTTTCCTTGATAATGCATGTTATGACACATTTTGTTGGTGATGGGATACTTGTTACTTTGGAAGAAAGATGCTAACCCATCCTTATTGTGGAAACTAATGCTTGAAATCTTCTCATCTGTGAGAAAGCCTGCTCTGAAAAAGATAGATGATCCTAATTGATAGGATGTTGTAGCTTTACTGACATGTTGGATAGATTTATGATTGTCATCTTTGGTATGATTTGGTGACATATCAAATTTTGATGATTCTGCTGGTGCTTCGAAGTTGATGTCGAAATCATATTCATGGTCATTGTCATAGAGCCCACTGAATTCAGTTATAGCTTGATCATTTGCAAATATGTTCATGCTAGGAGACTCTTGTTCTAGTGGTAGATCATCTATGTGTCCCATGGAGGCAAGTGTCTCATTGTTGGTAGTGTCAATGTTGGAAGCTTGGAGAGGGTCATCTTCAAGTGTTCCATCATGAAGGGCATAAAGGTCAAGGAGTGGATCATTTTGGACTTCTTCAAAAGAAGTTTCTTGATCAAAGATGGGATCAGTTGGAATGACATGATCAAAAATAGGGTCTTGACCAAGGATAGGTTCGTCTTGAATGACATGGTTTTGGATGGACACTTGACCAAGGATAGGTTCATCTTGAATGACATGGTTTTGGATGGACTCTTGACCAAGGATAGGTGTCTTTGGTATGCCATGATTGTCTAGGAGGACTTCTTGAATGGATGTAAAGATGGGGTCCAATAGACTACTTTGATCTGGACAAGACGGTGATGTTATGATGTCATGCTTTGGACTTGCCTCTTGACATGTATCCTCAAGTGTAGGTAAGAAGATGGGACTTTGGAGACCATGACTAGATGTGTTTTCATGAAAATATGGAGTGTCTTGGAATCGATTGGTGTGTAATGGACTAGGATATGACATGGAGGTTTGGAAAGGATTAGTGGTTGAAGGACTAGGATGAGATGAAGGATTAGAATAGGACATGGATGCATGACTAGGATATGATGTGAATGAAGGACTAGGATATGACGTGGATAGTTGGTTTGGATTGATGGATGGCTGATTTCCCTTGTCAAAGTTAGGGTGTGTATGACTAATGGAAGTTTGTTGTGACATAGTGCCATGGATGGTGTTAGGGGACTCTTGATAGTAGATGGATAGAGGACTAGGGCTCATGGATTGTTGGTAAGATGGATAGATGGATGGAGGGCTAGGGGTTGTAACTTTGGACTTGGATTGGAGGTATAGTGTTTTGAATTCCCTAGCAAATTGTGCTTAACCATTACCAATGAATTGACATTCAATTCAACTAGCAAGCATGTCATAGTGACTTGAAGACATGATAGTGGATGGGATGAGACTAAGATTGTGCAAAGTGACAATGCAAAGTGATAAAAGGGGATGCCTTATGTCAAATGATTTTTAGGAAAGGTTTTCTAACCACTCAAAGTTTGGCCAATGTCTCAATTTGGATTGTCAAAGGACTGGTTTGAAGGACAAGATGACAAGGTGAGATTTCCACACTAGACTTATGAGTTGGAAGCAGCTCACCAAAGGACAATGACTAAGGATTGATTTGTTTGACTTGGTCCAATGACAATTTACTTTTTGAGACAATGGTTTGACAAAGAAAGGAAAGTTTTCCTATCCCAAAGTGTGCAAAATTGAGGACTTGATTTGACAAATGCGGTTCATGATGGAAAATGAGTTGTAGGAAGTGATTTGACAAAAAAATTAGGCCGATTGCAAAGATTTGTTTCAGTTGGAAAAGTTGTTTCAAATTTTTGGCAAGTTTGATGTTGATTTGTCTAAAAATAGTTGGCAAACACATGGTGTTAAAAATCAACCACATAGAAGTCATTTTACAAAAATCCTATGGCTGCAAGGATAGTATTCTTTTGGATCCCACTAACCGCATATCCTTAGCGAATGAATTCAGAAGCTTGGCCCCACAAGCTCCCCCTTATAGTGCACTCACTTCTCAGGGCAACCAAGCTTCCAACCTCCATGAAACTCCCATGGCAGATTGATCGCCTCTACTAAGAACTGCGCAGGTGCGGGTGTCTTCGCAACGACCGTTGTTGTACCAAAGAATAGAAGGTTTTTGGATTTCTATAACAAAGGATTTAATTCAGACATCCGTTCAAGTGGTCATACATGGGGCCAAGATTAAGCTCCATTAAGGAGGCACTCCAGCCTGAAGAGGTTAAGCTCAACAGGGTTTTGAGGAGTATTACTTGGTCCGTATGACATATTTGCACTCGTAATCTTAGGCTTTCCCTTAGGATTCACATTTATATACCGGTCGGAAGTAGCTCGACTAAAGAGCTTCGTTGCTGGTTTGAGTCGCTTTGGGGTGAGTACTTTTTCCCACCAAAGCAGACCCAATTTTCTAAAGTTGACAAAAGCAAGCCAAAATATTCATAGTTCAGTCAATCCTTGTTTAAAAACAAAGTGAGAACACACAATCTCTTCATTTTAACCCAATGCTATGAAGAGATGCAAATTTATTTTAATCCAATGAGTTATCATGCAAGATTGTGTTCTTTTTAGCCCAATGAGTATGCATGCATGTTCATTTTAACCCATGAATGTAAAATGCAAACTTGTAGTTTGTTTAAGATTTGTGAAATAAAACAAACAAATATTAGACTCCTCGCCACAAGCTGCAAATAGAAAATCAGTAACCCAAAAATCTTTAAACTACCATACAGAAAAAGGTGTTGCCCTAACCCTAATTGATCTAGTGCAGGCCCAATTCCTAGAGTCAATAACAGTTTCTCTTACACCTAGGATCGCACAAGTGCGCAAGGGGAGCTGATACTTCTATTATTGATCACTAATATTAGAGGGTTAGCTAGTCAAAATAAATCTGATTTTTGGAACTAATTTTTGCATCAAAAGTAAAAACACAGAAAATAGACCCTTAGTGAAATTTAGAGAGATTTCCAGAAATGTAAAGAAATCCAAAAAATTCGTTGTTTTGCATCCAAAATTATATTTTTATGAAAAATCATAAAAAAATTATTAAAATTTCAAAATAGGTCCGAAAAATCTGATTTTTTAACTGAAGGTGTCTGACATCATTTCAAACCTACAAAAAATTTTTTGTGAACCGATCTACAACGTTTTGTGAAATTTAAGTCAATCTTTTTAAAACCCTAATTTTTTAAAATCTATTTTTTGTCGAACTATTTTGCAGGAATATTAAAAACATAAAAAATAGACCCCTATTAAAATTGAGATATCTTTCCCAAAATATAAATAAATCCGAAAAATTCGCTACTTTGCTCTCAAAATTTATTTTTCATGAAAATAACAAAGAAAATTATTAAAAATTAAAAACAGCTCCAAAAAATCTGATTTTTGGAATGGAGGCTTTTGATATTGTTACCAACCTGCAAAAATAATTTTGTAAGAAAATATTTAGCCGTTTGAGAGATATGGTCGAATCTTTGTAAACTAGGGTTTTTATCTCCAAAATGGTTCAAAACCTACAACAAAAAGCCAACAAAACCTGTAACAAAAAAGATCCAACTCCAAAATTCCTCAAAATTTGTCAAAATATGTCAGGTTCACCAATGTAACAATGGCTATTTTTCTTAGGTTTAGCAATATCACATGCAAAACATAAAAACCCAAAGTGATAATGAAGTGCAAAGGAATACAATGAAACAATCTCACCAGAATGTCTTCATCCTCCATGACTGACCTCCATTATACCTTCTCAACTTGTTGAAATATGTTGTTGCCCTCAGATTTATGATGGGAAAGCTAATGACAATGACAAGCCCTAAGCAAATGTTGAAGGATTTTAAATGACTATATGCAAGAATGCAAGATGAAGAAGAAGAAAGAGATATCAGAGAGTGACTTCAAAGATTCAAGAGATATGAGAGAGATATCCCAAAATGAAGACAAAATTGACATTTTATAGAAAATGCAATTTTGTATGGATGAATGAGATTAAAGATTGATAAGTGCCCCAGAATCTGTGGACAAGATTCAATATAACAACCCACAATTAGGGTTAGGGCAACATTAGGTCAGATTCAAAATGAAAGGTCAAGATTGATTTCTAGAAAATCAAATCAAGGGTTGACAATACATGTGACAAGAGATTCTGGGCACACAAACCGAAGTTGCTGGAGAATCAAATAATAATTTAAAATTATTTGATTCAAGAGGGGATGTTGACTTTTTGAATTAAAAATTATTTTAATTCAAAAGGGGTGGGGTCATGTGACAGTAAACAATTTAAATTAAATTATTTACTAAAAGAGGGAATTTGAAAGTGGGACTTATTTTAAATAAATAATATTTATTTAAAATGAGCACAGTAAAAGAGGAGAAATTAAATAATAAAATTATTTAATTTAGGTGTTGGGACTTATTTTAAATAAATAAGATTTAGAAGAAATTAAATAAAAAGATTTATTTAATTTAGGTGGGGATTAAATAATAAATATATTATTTAATTATAGAAGAATGTGACAAAGGGAACCTTTTAAATTAAATATAAAGATTTAATTCAAAATTCAGGAGAGTGGACCAAATTAAATAAATAAAATTTATTTAATTTAGGAGAGAAGAGGCTAATGAATAATTAGATAATTAAACATAATTATTTAATTATAGTGGAAGGTGGATTAAATAAATAAGGATTTATTTAGTTTTAGGAAGGAGAGGACTTAATTAGTGACATAATTAAATAAATAAATAAAATTATTTATTTAATAATCAGGAAGACATAACGGGGACATAAATTAATTAAATAATCATGAATTATTTAGTTAATAATCGAAAGTGAGACAATGGCATAATTAAAGTGTCTTAATTATGCTAGGAAGAAAAATGATTAAAAATAGAGCTTGCAGGCCTAGGTCATTTTTATGTGTCTATAGTTCCAAGGCCAACTGATAAGAACATTATTGGCACAAAATGGGTCTACAGAAACAAAGCAAATGAAGAAGGTAAAGTGATAAGAAATAAAGCTAGACTAGTATGCAAGGGATACTCACAAGTCAAGGGCATAGATTTTGAGGAAACATTTGCCCCAGTTGCAAGACTAGAGGCTATTAGAATGTTCTTAACATTCTCAACATATAAAAACTACAAAGTTTATCAAATGGATGTTAAGTCTGCATTCTTGAACGGTAACCTTGAGGAAGAAGTTTACATGGAACAACCTGAAGGGTTTGAGTCACTTGAATAAGGAGATTATGCAAGCAAATTGAGAAAAGCATTATATGGGTTACAACAAGAACCTAGAGCATATACTCTAGATTGGACAACTATTTGCATCAACAAGGCTTCAAGAAAGGATGTGTTGACAACAATCTATACACCAAAGTGGAAGGTAACCATATGATTATAGTTGTTGTTTATGTAGATGATATCATCTTTGTTGGAAGTCATGATAATTTTTGCAAGAAGTTTGTTGATCAAATGCAACAAGAATTTGAATAGGTGAGTTGTCTTACTTTCTTGGTTTGCAAATTTCACAATTAGACAAATGAATTTTTATTTCACAAACCAAGAATGCTAAAAACATGTTGAAAAGGTTTCAAATGGATGATTGTAAGCTTGTTAGTACACCTATGGTGACTGGATGCGAGCTGTCCAAGAATGATGATTCACCTAATGTTGATCAAACCATGTTTAGATCTATGATTGGAAGTCTATTGTACCTTACTACCTCTAGACCAGATATTGTACAAGTTGTCTGTATGATAGCTAGATTTCAGTCTTCTCCAAAAGAAACTCATTTGAATGTAGTAAGAATAATTTATAGATATTTGCAAGGAAGTTTGACCTATGGTTTATGGTATGCTAAACATGATGACTTCACATTGCAAGCTTACACAAATGCAGATTGGGCTGGGTGCATAGATGACAGGAAGAGCACGAGTGGAGGTTCTTTCTTCCTTGGTGGAAGATTGGTCTCTTGGCACAGTAAAAAGAAAGAATCTATTTTGTTGTCTACAACTGAAGAAAAATATATAGCTACTGCCTCATGTTGCTCTCAAGTTCTTTGGATGAAACAAAATCTAAAAGATATTCCAGTAGAATATTCAGAACCTATTTCCTTTATGTGTGATAATTCCAGTGCAATCAATATCTCTAAGAATCTAGTCATGCACTTAAGAACCAAGAACATAGCTATTAAGTATCATTTCTTGAGAGAAAAAATGAGTGAAAAAGAAGTTCAACTTGAATATGTGAATACTAGTGAGAAAATAGCTGATATCCTTACCAAACCATTTCCCAAAGAGACATTTGAGTATTTGAGAATGAGATTGGGAGTTGTATCTCCCTCTTCTAACACTTAGTTGGACATAGAAGTTTATGATTCAGGGGGAGCATATTGTACTTCAACTTACATCCTTGAGTTTGTTCTACTCCAAGGGGGTAGAAGTGTCAAGTTTGAATTTCCAAGAGAGATGGTTCTTGAAGGAGCAATGGTTGTTGTTCATGATTATTGTTGCTTCTAATATTTTTTGTTGTCCATGATTATTGTTGCTCTTTACCTGTTTCTTGGTGGAGAGTGTGTTAATAGTATTGTTTTCCTTCAT